>JABFPB010000598.1:0-35044 GCA_022817645.1 Ceratoteleas bidentatus
CTGTATTTTTTCACAGAGGATTCCATTATTAAATTATCAATTCATTTCTTTTTGTTTCTATGCAGTATCTTTAGAAGGAATATGCAGGACATCAAAATATCATAATCCACCAATTTTACGAGTTCTAATATATCAGTGAATATATAAATGTAATTGTTATTAGAATATATAATTGTTTTGTTTAATTTTGAGAAATCGACATTAGTATTTTTATAAAATCTCTTATTTGTTTTTAAACTAGTATAAAATTGGTTGATAATTAGTCAAGTAGGGATAGTTTGAAAATGACAAATTTTAATATAAAAGCAATTTTTTACCGGTTTTCAGTAAAAGATCCTTAATTCCTCAATTTGATTTTTTTTTCTCATTTAAGACTTTCCAAAAAAAGCAATGATTTGAAACGAACACAATTATTACTGCAATTATTTCCAAATTTCATTTAACCTGATGCAGTGAAACTTATCTTTCGGTAGAAAATAGACCATCTTTTCACAAAAGTCTTACTAAAGTGAATGTCCCAAAGAGACAAAATCTCCCAATTAGAGACCCTTTTTTGTTTTTTTAAATTATACATGAAAACCACTTTTCATTTTGTTTTATAAAAAAAAAAAACAGTTGAAGAAATCTGGAAATATGTTAAATGAACTAAGAAATTAATGATAAAAATTCATACTTTTTTAAATAAAAATCAAAATTATTTAATTACTAATTAGGACCTGGTCCCTAATCGGGACATTGACCTTATTACAAATTATACACATTTTAATATGAGAAATCATGCTAATTTCACTTATGAGAACTCGTATGAGATTTTTTCATACAGTACATTAGGAATCAAAGAAATGCACCAGTTCAAAATACACGTAATTAATCAAATAACTGAATGTCAACCAGGAGGAGTCGAGTTGAGCGCAGAACAGATGGTCCGAGCGCAAAAACTCATCAAGTGGGCCGGCAGTGCCTTGAACTACGACGACGTCCCTACCGCAGTATCGAATCTCCAGAAAGCTTTAAACCTATTAACACTCGGCCAGGAAGGCGCCTGAGTCTCTGCCCTGTAAATAGCTGTAATTTACAACGCGACACGCGAATGAAATATTACAGTGCCCTGCACGCTTTCGACGAGCTTGTGAACAACAGCGTCGAGTCGGAAATTTAACGACTAACTGCTTCTTCGGCCACGAAAATCGCATCGCACAAATAGTCAACGAAAAGTTACGCCACCAGAGGTCGCTCGGGAAGCAAGTTGGTCGGTGATCTCAGTGCTACTGAAATCCGTTTGTAAAAAGGCAATAACTAGACTAATCGGAAATTGGATCGATTCCCGATTTTCCGAACGTGTTGCTGCTTTCGAGCGAATTGAATCGTTTTCGATGATTAGCGAAGAATTAATTATTGTGCAGCCAATTAGATGTTTTCAAATAGTTGACGACAATCGTCAAAATTTACATTTACATTTCGTTGCGATTTTAGTTCGGATTCAATTCTGGGAGTATGTTAATATTTATGCCATACTTGCTTGACGAAGAGTTTTAACTTTAGTATTCGTTTTTCGTGTATTGAACCGAATTCAAACTGGCTTTGAGCAATTAGGAATTTTGTGATTTGGAGGAATAGGCTGAATGTCTATTGCGATTTATATTGTAAACAAAGATATAAATATATAAATGGATATATAGGAATACATCATTCCTTTTAAGAGTTATATTTTCTTAAAATGCGCAAATCGTTGAGACACGAATCGTGGTTGGAATTGTATTATAAAGAACGGAAAACTGAAATTTGGGATTTTGAAACGTTTTTTTGAAATCCAATGAAAGCGCTCCTTGTCTTCACTGTAAAGTTCTGAATTCGACAAGTCAATTTTCTATCCCAAATGTTGCAACCAAAACACTAATTGAAGGAAAAATTGAACTTCTGTTAAGTTTCGATAGAAGTGAAATAAAGAAAGCGTCCTTAGTGAGTCTTGGAGTTATTTTTCACGTTTTTAATTAACCGCTTCGACTTCGTTTGTAAGATCCACAGATTGCAAAATAAAAGCGTTTGTACAACAAAACAGCAGTTCCAATGTCTTACAGTTTTATTTGAAAAGAGAAATCGGTCGTACAATAAATTTGGTTCCTTCTATACAGACGAAAATCGTCCTTGCGGTTCACGAGAACGCGCCTTAACTATATATCACATACACAGTTTGTCATTCCGCTATTTTTCGTCATTCTTATATAAAATGCGTGGTTGATTATTGCATGTGATCTTTCGTCCTTAATTGTAGTTTTCAAAATGAAATTATCATTTTGGAATCGGATTTTTTCGATGGTTATCTTTTATTGGCCGAAACATGATTTTCAAACACTTTTCGTTTCAGTTCAATTCAATTCCTAATCTTAGTGTAAATTTATGAAACTTGAAACGATTGTGTCTGAACTCGAAAAATCAGTTTACAGACCAAGTTTGGGACGCGTTTAAGGGGACAATGTGGCAAAAATGCTATCTTTGGTAATTTTCAACCGATTTTTGTAAGATTTTTGCATTTAACATGCAAGAAAGGGTTTAATATTTAGGGTAAATACGAAAGTTAACTTAATATTTACAAACAATGTTTAAAAACGGTCATTTTTTAAACTGTTAAAGGATGAGAGTTTATGTTGACATTAATTTGATAAACATTAATTATCTAAAGTTACAGTCAATTTAGTGCAAAAAAGAGCTGATTAAGAGCTAAGTTTTTAGTTAATTATTAATAACTTTTCTCCGTTAATATTTATCAAAATTTCATCAATACATATTCTTCTTTAAATAAGGAACAAATTTGCAAAACCGAAGTCAGTCGGATGAGAATTCAATGGATTTACCATTACAACTGCATATAAAATGTGACTGCGATGTCCCCTTAAGTTAATTACAGTGGCAGTGGATTATTTGTGCTGAAGCCCAGCAAATATGCTCTGACCAGTGCAAACTACCGTGATTCCTCGGAACTCCTTATACATTTCAAAGTGTGCGCTTAGCGACGATTCGGAAGCTTCGCAGGATTGGTTCTGGATGTACAAGTTACTGAAATGCCCACTGAAGTTACTAAAAGTGGTCCTCCAGCTCAAACTCGTCTCCAATTTCAAACTCGATTTCATTTTCCAACGAATCGAAGTTCAAAACCAATCCAGTTACGATCTTCCGCATATCGCACTCAGAATAAACGCATTCGGAATCCTTCCAGAAAAGCAAAATTGAGGCTCATTCTGCAAAGATGCCGAGTGCGCCATCTGGAAGTTAGCCGTGCGACCGATAATTGTCGTCCTACTTAATAGTTACGTTGTGACTCGGGAATTATGTTAAGGACAATGTACATCGTTCGTCGTAAATCGTAGTGCTGCGCGAGTTGGTTAAAAATTCGTACACCGTGTGAAAATATCGCGTGAATCGCTGATGCGTGGAATCGGTTGCGATTCAGTTGCGACAAGAACGGTGGCCGACGATCATCGTCGGGGCGCAATTCGCTGACTAGAAAGGACGAATGTTCGCGTGGAGTTTGGCGGCTTCAGTCTTGCTTCTTGGTTTTGTCGTCGACCCCGTTGGCGCTGACTGCTTGCGCAATCTCGCGGCGCAGTTGATAGTCGATGACGAGACGGCCCATCAGCATGAAAAAGAATACCTGGAGAGAATAAACGTTATTTTAAATATTGCATGATTAAGGGGAGGTTTCCTTGGATTTGGCTGAAAAATAGGCAAACTTTGACATTTTTTACGGGATAGCGAAAAGGATTACGAACTTCCGGTTTGGTTAGTTCTATTCTTTAATTATTGAACAACAAGTTGAAATTTTGTCGACGTAAAAAACCAAAATGGCGGCACAAAATGGTGGCTCGCGTGGACTGATGTCAGTGCTCCACAACTTCTAGTCCTCGCCCTCTGGTGGTCAATTGAAATAAGAAATATTTCGCCCAATTAAAGTTTATGAAATTTCCTATGGCTTATACCTAATTAGAATGAAATTGGGCCATTAAATTGTTAAATAACTATTTTTTAAGCGAGGTCATAGTTAAAAAAAAGGGGAGGTAAAAAATGCAAATTTTGTTTCAAATGTCCATAACTTTGTCAATTTTGGTCCAATTTCATTCTAGTTAGGTATAAGCCATAGGGAATTTCATCATCTTTAGTTGGTCAAAATATTTCTGATTTCAGTTATCCACCAGAGTCGCACAGACACCGAAACCGCAGTCTGTGCGAGCTGCCATTTTGCGCCGTCATATTGGTTTTTTACTTCGACAAAATTTCAACTTGTTGTTCAATAATTAAAAAATTAAAGAACTTACCAAACCAGAAGTTCGTAAGTCTTTTCGCTATCCCGTAAAAAAATGTCAAAGTTTGCCAATTTTTCAGCCAAATTCAAGAGAACCTCCCGTAATGGGGGTTTTAAATGGTAAAAAATGCAATTGTCACTATGGAAATATTTTATTTGATTTGTATAGACAAGAATTTTTTGTGTTAAAGCATACATGATTTTGTAAAATGATTATAATTTTATTAAATTATTTAATATTAGAAAATCAAATTGTCTTTCTTACCAAAAACAACTTTTTCAGAAAAAGAGCTTTTTTATCTAACTTAAATTGTTAGAGCAGCTCTTTATTTATAGTTACATTATAAAAATTATGAATACTATATTACATAGTAATTATTAGGTGGACTGGAAACTTCACATACTTTTAAATTAATATATGTTTTAAATACAAATTTATGTTTCTTGTATTTATCATTTATTTATTCACAATATATAATATTATAAATGAAATTAAATGAAAATGCTCTTTAACAACTTTAACATTATATTACTATTTATCATAGTATACATTACAGTTTCTTTTGCATTTAAATTATTATCGTTATTTTTCCAAGAAAAAGAGTACCCATTTTTTACTGAACAAGAATAATTTCAAATAACATCTCTTTTCACAGAAAAACCCTATCAAATTCATTCGAAAACATACATTTTAAAGTTATTTTCTTTTTGTACCAAAGCAAAATCTTTTAGAAATAGTTAAAAGAGTTCTATTCCAATCAAAAAGACAGTATACAATTTTTTTTACTTGATGATATAAAGGGTCAAAACAAGCTAAGTTCACTTTAGTTTCAAAACTAGTTAAGTCTACTTTTATAAATTTTGAGAAAGTATTTCTGATAGCAATTAATTTTAATTTCTGCAATCAGGATACTTTTTACAGGTAAAAGACTTTAACCGCCGTTGAAAATAAAATATTAGACTCAGCCGATTTAAAAATTAAATTTTTGTTACATACAATTTTTATTAATTTTTGTAATATCAAAAACATTTCTTTCCTGCAATTTTTAATTTTTTTTTATATGAAAAACATTTTCCTGATATATATCCAATTTTTATTTTCTTGGACTTAGCCGGAGTTTTCTTTAAACTGAGCCCTTCATATCATGGAATAATTTTGTTGAAAGATGTAGTATACAATTTAATGTACAAACCAATGCTGGCGCGATCCTCTCGAATTTGTCATTGACCATGTAATGTGAGTAAACGGCCATTAGCATGAGCAAAAGTAGCACCCCATTGGCTGCATTTTTCACTTTGTCTGCAAGAAAACGACATTATTGATTACCATTGTAAAAGTAAGAATATAAGCTTTCGGGAGGTAAACAACAATTCAACCATACTTGCGTTTGTGCTATTTTTGTACTTTTAAGGGAGATTTTACTGAGTATGGAAATCAATAGCTGAAGGGTGTTGAACTCGACTTCGTTAAAGAAAAATTGTGCCTTTGTACTGCGCAAAACATCTTTCAAAGTTACCGAAAGCTTTTCGCGGATTCAGTATCAGAATTACTTATTTTTATCCCAACAAGTTCGTTGTTCTAAGTTGTCAGAAGTTACAAATTCTATTTACATTAGATATCTGATATGGACTTTTCAAAAAATTCATTGTCAAATAAGATTTGCAAAAGTTTCATGAGTATAATTTCATTAATGTATTGTTATATTATTGTTTAATTCCTAATTTAATTAAAATTAGGAATTAAACATTATTTAATTCCTAATTTGTTATATTCAAGAAAACCAATAGTAATAATTGAATTTACTTTATGTCAGTCTGTTTCTGCATGAAAACAATAGAATCCTAGATTGCGCTTAGAGCAACATTGCGAGATTAATTTAGACGAATCGTAAATGTTTGTTTTGGACGTACAATTCGGGATGAACGCCATTGCGAGTCCGCAAATAATTTCGAGTGATCCTACCACCCTCCGGTACCATTTGCTCGGGACCTTGAAATCCAGCGTGCTCGCAAGTGGAAAGACCTTTGCATATTTCACATACTCCTTGCGCTGTAACATACAGAAGAGCAAAGTTCGTCAAGCAGATCTTCATGCGCGGGAAAAAGATACTGGCATCTGCCCAACTGGTCAGCTGTCAGGGGCTCGACTGTGGCAATGGACCACAAAAATAACTGGACCTGATCGAAATTGAAATTTCACAGAATTGATTTCTGCGAAAACTTCTATGTTGTTGTGTTTTTCATGAATATTTACATTTTTTGGCAAGTTGAAACATCTATTTTTAAACAAAACATTTCTTTCCATATAAATGTTTAATATTCATAAAATGTGAAATAAAAACTAAAGTTTTTATTTCAGTTTTTCTAAAGTTTTTATGTAAAATGGAATTTATCCTGAATTGTTTACCATTTCTTAAACATTAAACTTGTTTTTTTAAGTTAAAAGATTTTTATTAATAGTCAAGAAGTAAATATTAAGATGTTTCAATTTTGAAAATGAAAAATATTTTGATAACTTATAAGAAATGTACAATAATCTTGACGTTGAAACTATCTAAGTAAGTATTCGTTATAGGTGTAATCCCCCAAGTCAGATACTATAACATTATTGATTTCCAAGCCATATTTCATTGAAATGTAAGTTTGGTGACCGACCATGTGAGCAATCAACATAATTTATAAGGGATTGATCCTATTTTCAGGTACTGTCATTGTGATGGAAATACTACCCAAATGACCGTCTGTTCCAAGTAACAATAGTTTGACATTGAATTGGAAACTCTGTTTTGTTGCTTGTCTCTCTGTTTTATGTAATGCACCCTCAGGGGTGTATAGACGGAATAGTTCTTGCAAATTATTGTATTGTTACTATTGTACAACAATCATTTTTGACAAAATCACTTTTATCACAATTTTTTTCAAAAACGAAGTGAAAAATAAGTATTGAAACATTTCTGTGGCAAAATACAAATGTTTTCTTGTAAAGTATGATATTTCAAAGAATTTGACTTTAAATAATTTCTGATACATTTTGCATTTTTGATGGTATAGTGTAGAAATAATTGTATTCATTATGTTCTATGATAACAATAAAAATGCATCACCAAACAAAATTTTAATGTTATAAAAAATGTCCAACTTGATTCCTAATAATCATTTACTCCCGTAAGAAATGAAAAACAACATTTCCTCCATATTTTCAGCAGTCAATCTACCAAGCTACTCAATTTAATTTAAATAAAATAAATCAAATAAATACTTTTCCAACTTTTTATCCATAACTTTGCGAAAAAACCCCTTTTGTCAATTATCGTATTCACTTGCCATTTTTCAATACACTGCGGGCTTAAAATTGCTTAAAAAACAATTTTGTAAATACAAAAAACCTTGCTGGATTTGCTGGAAAAACGCCCGATCAACAAGTCCCGCAAAATAATTGTTTATATTTAACTTCGCGGCGCTACCTGTTCGCCCTTCGCAGGTACGGCCCTGCGCTCCCCGGCGTTTCCGGCGCGATTACGTAACTCGCGCTTTTCTTATGCGCATTTCGCAGCGACTCACCAGGTCTTTGTGCAGATCCTTCGAGATCTGCGACGTGAGCTTCATCGTGCCGACGAAGACGAAAAAGACGCCCAGCAGCAGCGACAGCGAGCGCAGCACGATCGAGCCCATCTTGCTCGCCGATCGATCGCCCGGCGTGGAAAAGCGGGGAAAACGGTCCGCGCGCGATTTCGCGTGCGATTGTTTCGGCCGTTTGTTGACGTAAACAACGCTCTCCGTCGGCGTCGGCGCGGTCAGCGTCAACGGGTGGCTCGCGCGACGAAAGCGCGGAAAAGTCGCATGTCTCCGGCGACGGCGCTCGCGGCACGGGCGCAACTCGAATTGCGGGGCGCGCGCCGCGTGACGTCACACCCTCGGTCTCGGTCGACGGACGCCCCCGGTGGTGGGGGGGGGGCGGGCACGCGCCCCCCCCCCCCCCCCCCCCCCCCCCCCCCCAAAAGGAGGGGCCCGGGGGCGGGGCGGGGGCCCCGCCCCCCCCGGGGGGGGGCGCGCCCCCTCCCCCGGCGCGCCCCCACCACCCCCGTCGCCCGCCCGGAAAATCGTTAGCGACGGGGCCGGCGATTGGCCCGGCGACGCCAGATGCGGCGATCGGGAAACGCGAGCGGGCGAGCCGATCGATAACGGTTTTTCGAGAGAGCGAAGTGTTGTGAATAAGATTCGGAAGTATTTGCAGCAAACGATAAGTAACTGAAACCGATAGAATTTTTTTTGTATTAAAGGCGGAAAGTACTTTCTTTCAGCCCTCTCGGGTGGGCGGAAAGTATTCACTTTTCGCCCTTGATACCGGGTGGAAAGTGTTCACTTTTTGCCCTTGAAAAGTTATCCTGAGTTCAACGTTCCTAAGAATTCCTAATTGTTTCACAATTCCTAAGATTTCGTAGGAAACGTTCAGTTTTCATAGGAATTGTGAAACATTTGACATTGCGAGGGCTCACAGTACTAAATTACATCGGTAATCCAATCTTTGTACAGGATAATGACTTCTTGAAGTCATTTGCGTCAGGATTCAAGAAATTACTTCTTTTCCAGCTCCCCTCGTTTCAACGACTTAACTGCAGCCATTGTTGATGATTATTCCTGAAAACACGACATCTCAGTTAATTACTGATCGACGATCAATCATTTTCGTAATCATGAATGGTAATGTGAATTCCCCAGTAACCGAGGGCGTATAGAACAGATTTGGCCAACAGGTCTCCGATTGTGGTTTCTATACGATATCTGTCATTTCACAAACAATCCTGATAAGACATTATACACTAATGTGAAACGGTCACTATGTGCTGGATTGGGGTAATAGACAAGGGGTCAGTCTTTCGGTGTCAGTCTATACGCCATCGATTAATGTATCAAACTTGATTTGAACACTCGGAACCGGCACACTAAGAAAAATGGTAAAGCATATTTAGCTATCCTTACAGCAAAATTGGGATATACTTTCCAGTATGAAGAAAATAACAATATTTTCTGAGACACTTTACTATACTTAACGGTAAATTCAGATATAATTCTAGCAAAGGATACACAAACTTATTGCAAGGTTCTTTACACTGGAAAGTATATCCCCATTTAGCTTCCCATTTGAAAAATTCCATTAGGACTAGTTCTAATTATAGTTCCATGTCGGAAATATTTTCTAACGGTTTTATCTGGTTTTGACAGTGTTTTTTATGTGTATTTAATTCTTTCTAATGGAATTTTTCAACTGGGTTACTTCGGATATCAACGCGATAACCGAAGAAAGAACTTCCCCGTTTGACCACTCAAATGTGACGCGACCCCGATTACTGACATCGACCTTTTTCTTGGAGCTTCAGTCCTGATCGATTCATTTCGCTACATGGATTGCATTCTACACTCTTAAAAATGTTATGATAATCTGATTGTCAAAACCGGAATCCTCTTGATTCCGCTTCTCGCAGGAGGATTTTTCCGATTGTGAGAATAGGATTGTTTTAAGAGTGTAGATGCGAGCACTAATTGATAGTACTTTGCTAATTGCTTTCGATCATCCCAAATCAGTAACGCTTAAAGCCAAGCCGAAAGTCTGCTGCAACGGAGTTAGGGTCTTTGCTTCTAACGTCGCTGATTTTGTACCCGTCTCTCGACCAGCTCGCCATACGAATCCCAACTCTGTATTTTCTACTTCTAAATGTTTGTCAATATAAACTTATCATTCCTGTAAAAATCGAGAAATAGAAACGCGTGTTTCTATTGCCTTTTCTATAAGTGCAGGCGAAATTAAAAGACATTAAAATCGAAGAGATTCGAACTCGGACGCTTGCAAATGTCAGGCAGACAGTTTAACTATTCGCCCAACCAAGTACATAATAACTTTCATGAAAATAGCAATAGAAATCATTCCGAAGTCTATTTCACCGAAAAAATTAAAAATACATAACCTAAAGCTAGAAATAGAAGGCGATAAAAGTGAATAGAAGCTGCAATGCTTTCTATTGCTTTTTTAAAAAAAGGCAGTTGAAATTCTCATTTTCTAATTGCTGGCTTTTCAGGCGCATTATTGTAACATGGAGAGTTCTTACTTCGGGTGCCAAGGCAGAAGAAATACCTTCCATAAACTTCCAAATTTAGTATGTTATTTGAAAAACATCAAATGTTTATGCGTACTCACTGCACACCTGGCTGAGTGGATTCAGTCTCGGTCCTTGACTTCCTCGCCAGTTCCGTACCACTTCCTCGGTCCGTTCATTCATCAAAACACTGGTCGGAAGGCTTGCTCGCATCGCTTTTATGCTTCTCGCCCATCTTTTTCTACTCTTTCCTGCTTAATTATGGGAACATCCCTTTGGTATTTTCTAATTTCTCCTTATCTCTTTAGCTTTCACTCATAGTGTGACACTAAACGTCCCACCTATATTTATTGACCGATTCGAGGATGAAATTCACCAAAAAGTACTTTTCGGGGGGTTTTTGGGGTCGTTGAGTGCGAATCTGAACTCACATTTTCAAAACTGAAAATGGCGTATCCAATATGGCGGAAAAATCTAAAATTTGTTGTTAATTTTCCTTCAAAGTCCGTATGTGGGGTTTATGAGGTCTCTGAAGACGAAGATGAGCTCAGGTTTTCGAAACTCCAAATTGATCAAATTTATCTTTTTGGTCCGCCATATTGGATCCGCCATTTTGAATTTTGAACATTTGAAGAAACATGAACAAATTTTAACTTTTTGGTCCACTATATTGGGTTCGCCATTTTGAATGTTGAAACCTGTAGACTGTTAGGGGTAGAAATTAGCGTGGAAACCGTGTGTTGAATTTTTGCAACTTTCTCACCGTATAAATGTAATAATCGTTTATAAAGTTACACAAACGTAATTATCACTTTAATTCAAAGTTAGTAAAAACTTCATCAACTCACTGTAATACATAGACTATCGACCTATCATTCTTGCCTGCCCTTTAACAAATACCTAATTCCAGTATTTGTAATTAACAGCAAAGAATGGCTAGCACGAAAAGTTTTCTATTACAGTACCTCGTCATTATACTCGTACATAAACAATTGTAAGTGCTTATCAAAACACCCTCAATTAAGACACGACCTTTTTTAATTGAAGAATTACCAGACGCTAAGCTCAAATACCATTAATATTAATTACCCCAATCGAAAGTAACATACTATTAGAATAATGATCTATTTAAAATATGCAAATGTCAAAATAATTACACCATTTATAATTTCAAAGCACTATACCTTCCATTATTTTCATATTAAGTTTACAGTCCCATTTGACCATTTTAGACAGAAACATGAAGGTAAACCTTTGCATTTACCATTTTTCATGAGCCGAGGAATTACTCAAGTGAGACATTTGTTTAGAGAGAAACCAGAACTTTTCACATACCAAAGCAGTTGGTCGTCTTTGAAAACCTATTCAGAATCACGAAAATCGACCTTCTCACTATAGGACTCTGGCCCGACCAATCTCTGCACCAAAGTGTAACTATCAACGTGACATTAATAGTGATTAGTATTATAAATAATATTGCTCAGGTAATATCTTGAAGTCTATTTTACCCTGATGGAATTCGGAAATAAAAAGAACTGACTTAATATCTCATGAGAAAAATTACAGCCTATTCCAAAATTCCCTCAAACCTTCCTAACTCAGCTTTCGATTTCCATTTCCACAACAATACGAATCTAGGTTATACATATCAATAAATCAGTGATTGAAGGCAAAACTGACGAGTTCATCTCCGATACTGGTCAAGTGGTGATTATCTTATGCAGTTATGGTGTTGTATGGAGCTTCATTTCCCACAGACAACTGGTACTTCTAACTTCAAGTATTTCTAAACAAATTTACACGATTGATTTAACTGATTTTAAATCATAAGGTTCGAATTCTATTTCGAATTTCACGTGAAATAACTACTCTCATTTTGCCTTCACTCCCCTATGGCCTTCAGTTCAAACAGATGACACTGGAAATGAATGAAACCTGGAACTCCATTGGGATCAGTGCAAAGAGTCAGCTGATAGTGAAGGAATACATCGAAGACTGCAGAAAGTGGGTCTATCGAATCAAAGGTACTGTCAACAGACAGTCACTATCAAATCAACATTCAAACCTAACACCAACTCTTCTTCCAGTATCTCTCCTCTTCCTAGAAGTGTCCTTATCAACCGTAATACTCGGATCGAAACTTCTCTCAGAGTTCGTCGAGTTCGGTTACCAAGACACGTTCCTTTTCATAGGAGACTACACATTTCTCTCGAAGAACTCAAATTTCTACTTCATCTTCATTCTTCAGTTCTGCAACATGCGACACGTTATGACCATTTTTGCTTGCTTCGACAACGTGTTTTACATCTGGGCATACTACGTCACTTCGGTGTTCCGAGTGATCGGGTAAGAGTCAGGAAGACCATCCTCTAACAAAAATATTGACGATTACAGATTCATTTTGTGCCAGATACGAGATAGAGGAATTCGACCAAGAATCGAAAAGGACGAGTTTGTCGCAGAAATTTGCCGTTGAAAGGACACGTTGGTGCGTGATCCATCATGTCAATGTCATTAGGTTTGTTTCCATAAACGAATCCTGGATAACCAGAACCAGACTGTGATAAAGAAATTTTACTTTATTAAAGTTATACAAATCATTCTCCGGTAGATTTATAGAAAAGATAAATTTGATATGTCAGATGACAGTCACATCTGGAACAGTGTTCCTCATTTTGTCCATTTCAGCGTCGACGTACATGGTAATATTTTGGATTTAATAATTTGAAAAGGTGGTCTCAGACAACAGCAATCCCGCTGAATTCGACTGATTCGGTGCCTGAAAAACGAGCATGAAATGCATTGTGTTTGGACTGCTTATCTGCTAGTCTTTCAGTCGCTGACTCGCTTCATCGGCTACGAGAAATTGTATTGTGTTGTCTGGGAGTTGTGTGCAGAAGTCTTACGTGTCTCTTGTAAGACCTTTAATCGTTTGTAGATTCTTTTACACGTTACAGATTTTGAAAAAGCAGGAAAGCTGGCTGTACATCTGTTTGGTTTGTCGATAGAGGGCGTTCTATTGGAGTCTATAGGCGATTCGATCACGCAGCATAGTATCACCTTCAGAATGTCTTGGTACATTATTTTTGGCCAATTTTATCTTATCGGTTATCGTGTAAACCGTTTTTTATGTTTCCCTTCAGCAGTTGTGCTGTGAAGTGACTTCGATTCTCGCTGCTTGGGGTTCATTTAAACATCACCGGAAGCCCGTTCGACAGTGACCTTCTTTTTGATTTTGTCTTCGTTCGGTTGCCAAGCACTAGGATCCCTGACTGCTTTGTTTATGCTGTGGGACTTGATGGCTGACATCATCTGATTAAAAACAGAATGTTGCCTTAGTTTTAAGGGGACGGTTCACCGAAAAATGGTCAAAAATTGAATTTATGCAAATAGTTTTGTGAAAAGTTTGGGAATTTATGAAAATTGATAGGAAAAATGTTATGGATTGGTCAAAATTAAATGTTCATTTATTATTTTTATTTCACAACTAATTCGCTAAATAGTGATTTATCCATTCTGATTAAGGATATTCTTATACTTGGAAAGGATTTTAGTGTTAATTTTGCAAAACTCCTCTGACCAATGATTCCTGATAGACAAAGACAAATACTCCTAACTCTACGTTAATTAAATGGATTCAGGATGTTTTCATCCTTCTTTCTCAACTCTGTCTCTGACGCGACTATCTTACCTGGAGATATTCGTCCAGGTCGAGCTGGCCGTGCATTTTGGTATCGATAGCTGATATGATCTTATGTAGTTCCGGACCGTGTATCTCTTTATCTTTAAAGGTCTAAAAATCGATTTTCCTTAGCTAATGACTAAACGCCTTTATTAATTTGCGTTTATGTATTTAAACTGCAAATTGATCGAACCTTTCGCGCATCCACAATAGAGATGAATCCCTTGTTCTCCTTATCGATAGCCTTGAACTGTTCAGTATACATTTCTATCTCACTTTCGGTCAGGTTGACAGTAATGATTTTGCGACTGGCGGCGCTGATGTAGTGACCCATCTCATTGCCCAGGAAAACCATCGCGTCTTGTCGTTGATGTTCCTGTTCCTCCTCCGACCAGCTCAATTCTTCGGCCATTATACGGATGATTTCCGGCAGCGCCTCTTCGGCAGCTTGCGCGTTTAGGAAGGCTAAGCGCAGCCGTCGACCTATCATGTCCACGGCGGTTCTGGCATACTCGCGACAGCCGTAACGAACCTGAAAAAAAATCAACTTTAAATATGATAATAAATTTTGGAAATTGCTTTATTTAATAATCTAAATTGGATTTAGATTATTAAATAATCTAAATCCAATTAGATTATTTAATTATCGAAATCCAAATAGATTATTTAATAATCTAATTGGATTATTTAATAATCTAAACCATTTCCAAAATGTACAATCTCCCAATTAAACTCAAACCTCTGCTGTAATGTAAGGCAACTCCGGATGTATCCGTCTGCCGATGATCGGCCAACGTTGGCCCGTTGGTTTGGCCAGTTTCGCTACTGCGAAAGCTCGGTCGCCGTAGGCTTTGGACAGATGCAGCGCCACATCAGTTTCGAGTCCCAAATCCTGCACCAATCGTATATACATCGTCGGACTCCAACCATGGGCTCCCTCTATAAGGACATGATTCGTTTGACATTTCCTCAGAGGTCTCAAATTGCACGCTGAAATACAATGAGCATCCGTTAGAAATCGTTTCGCCAAGTCCAAACCCTCTCTAATTCAACTCATCTATCAAACCTAACCCTTGATCGCGACATCCACCGTTTCCTCGGCCATTGCTCTATAAGTCGTCCACTTTCCCCCAGCAACCGTCACCAGTTTCGTTGGACTCACATGGATAATGTGATTCCTCGCAATCGATTGGGTATTCGGCTTATTGGGGTCGGAAACGAGTGGCCTGATTCCGCTCCAGGCTGAGAGAACGTCAGCTCGACGGACCTCCACGTCTTTGTTGAGGTAGTGCTTGATTTCGTCCAGGATGAAGAGGATTTCCGCCTCTGTGGGTTTGGGGTTGAAGGTCAACTCGCAAGGCAGGTCTGTGGTTCCCGCAATGGTGTGCTTCTGCCAGGGAAGGAAGAAGATGACTCGACCATCGCTCGTGTCTGGGTCCAGAAGACCCATTTTGGCGGGACTGGGGAAGGAAAGGGAGGATGATGAGATGAAGAACGAAAATGGGGGAGAGTAATGGGGGAGAAAAGGCGATTGTACATTTCTGCGAGTTTCACCTGTAATATCCAGGTAGAACGACATGGGTACCGGAGGAGGGGGCGCAAATTTCGGCGGTCTCCGGGTCGTCCATTTTGCGGATCAGGTCGGTGAATGGGCCAGTCGCGTTGATGATCGCTTTGGCCATCACGTCATATTCTTCGCCGGTCAACTGGTCTTTAACTCGGACGCCTCTGATGACGTCCGGTTTGTCACATGGTGCTTTTTGACAAAATACTGATTTTTGGGGTACCTATAAAGATGGAGAAATAGAAACAGATATTTCGATTACCTTTTCTAAGTGTGAAAAAGAAATAAATTAAAGTCAACATCGAGATTCGAACTCGGAAGCTTGCGAATGTCAGGCAGACAGATGAACCATTCGTCCACCGAGGTACATAATATCTTTCATGAAAATAACGATGGAAATCATGTCAAATTCTATTTCATCAAGAAAATTAAAAATACATAATCTAAAGCTAGAAATAGAAGGCAATACAAGTGAATAGGAACTACAGTGCCCCTACTGCTTTCAGTTACTTTCAGAAATCATCAGTCATCAGTCAGAAATATAAAAAGTTGATGTTATACTGAAGTTGGCCGTTTTTCTGCGACTTTATTTGCAATCTGATTGATCCGATTCAGATTTTGGAATTTTCGGCTGTCAAACTGTAGATGATTCTTAGAGAATTATGGTGGGTTTGAGAAGGTATTTGTACCTCCTTAGGATCTTTAATGAAGTCAATAACTTTAACATGATTCAAAACAGTAGCTCCATGTCGAGCTGCAGTCAATGCTATTGCTACGTTCATCCTTGCATCGTCAAACTGACCTGGGCAGACATGCATAATGTTATTTGAATAACTATTTAGTGAGAATATTCGAATTCGATTTATACCCTATTGAACAAATATTTTAGATTGAATATTACAAATAATATTGAATTTAATACTACATCTAATATTATTTTTCATAGTACATTTAATGTTAAATTTAATATTTTTTAGTAGGGTAAAGTGTACAAATATTATTCGAAGAACAAAGAATAGTAATGTTGTGTATGAATTGGAAATTACCATCGTAATACACAATCGCGCCAGTAAGTTGGTCACCTCTCAGCATGGGAAACAATTCCAGAGCTCTTTTCTTTGAAATAAAATAAGATGATTTGACAGCTTTTCTGCCAGCAACCAGGTCGTACATTTTGATTCCAACCCAGTAATAAGGAATCTGCCACCATCTGCCAAATGATGCTACACATTAATTTTCGATGCATCCAAAATGTTGTAAAAGAACACTTCTCAATAGTGCTATAAAAGCAAAAATGGAAATATTCAAAGTCACTCGATTTACGTGTAAACTGGTAACATAATTGGCAAAGGGTGTGCAAGGTGAGGGGCATTGTTTAACATGAAAGCACGTTCCCTCAAAGACTCCTTCACAATTTTGTACTGCTCGGAGTCCAAATTCATAATTGCCTTTTGCAAATAACGAACTCCTCCATGAACGAGTTTTGTACTTCGAGATGATGTTCCAGATGCGAAATCGTTTGCTTCAAGCAGACAAGTCTTTAACCCTGAAAGAAATAGTACATCGGGCACCAAGGGCGGAAAGTTAGTAATTCCTTCCCATGGTACACACAGTGCTTTTTGTATCAAGTGCAAGGAAGTACTCAACTTTCATTTGAGGAATAAGGCGGAAAGTTGTTACATCCCTAGGGAAGAAATTAATAACTTTTCGTCCGCCTGAAAAGGCGGAAAGCGATTACTTTCCGGGCATGTGATACAAAAAGGAGTTATTGCATTGAGAAAAACGATTCCTTTTCAATGAACAGGAATTATTTCTGCCAACATTTTCCGTTTTGTTCCAAAAAGATATTTTTAAGTGCGTAGGATTCTATAATGCAGTAAATAGAAGGAAAAATTTATAAATATTATTGAAAAAATCGACAAGTTTTGCAACCTCGGGTGCAGGCATCCAAAGCACACCCAGATCCTGTGGCGCCACCTCCAATAATTAAAACATCATATTCTCCATGCTCCCTTATGGTTTCCATTTGTTTCTCTCTTGTAGGCAGAGGTGTTTTCTTTGTTGGTTCAACTACTGTTTTATTTGACTGAAACGGTAAGCTTCCCTGGTAAAACAAAACATATATCAAACATATATTTCCTGAATATGTACGTATATTGGCAATATTTTTTCAGTATATTTCAAATATATTTCCAATGTATTTCTAATATATTACCATATGCTGGTAATGTATTGGAAATTTATTGGTGACGTATGGGAATTATATTAAAAATATATGTTTATTTTAACTAGGGTTATTATACATTTAATGCCAAAAGTAAACAATTTAATTTCAAATATAGACAAATAGATTCACTTCAAAGTTCATTTATATATGTAAAAATTGTAACTTTATATTATGAGTTCACTTTAATATATACTTTCTTTACAAAGTAGTTTAATTTCAAATTTACACGATTTTTTATTTAATTTTACACAAATAAAAAATATTACTTAAAAAAGTAACACTGTTATATCCATTTCAAATATAACTATTCGCATAGAAACAATAAGAATAACAATAAAAATAAACATTAAAAAACCCTATCAACGAGAATCGAACTCACAGCTCCACATTTGCCATCGTGCAGGATCAGATACGAGCCGAGCACACCAGCGCCCACTGCGGCAGCTGCAATTAACTTAAAAGCCACCATTTCGCTCACTTTTCCGTCGCAACTCAATTTCCCCGCGAATCCCGCATCGTCTTTCCCGCGTTGAATCGTTTAACCTAAATTTTGTCTTTTCCGAAAATTTGAACGCAATGGCATTTTGTTTCGCGACAACTTCACGTCCGAAGCGTCACAAACAAACAGTCATTTTCCTCGCGTTTTCAGTTGCTTGAAAACCGTCGAAATGTCGCGTGATCGGAAAGCGACGTCGGAGTGCCGCGATTCCCGATTTTGGCTGACTTTTCGACGGGCGACGTTTTTAATGTAAGTTTTTGTTTGTTCGACTGTAATCGGGTTCAGCTACAATTCAAAATGGTATAATGGAAAACCGTCGAAGACGGTTGGACAAATGATTAACATGATTCAGCTGAGATGCAACAAACCGAGTCGAATAACAGCTGGCCACTTTTTTGCACTTTCCTTGATGGACTTTTTGAAGGTAATTATTGAGTGGAATTCTCTCTTTTTGGGGAGATAAATGTTTAGATGTTAGAGATTCCTAAAAATTTCTATGGAATTATTTGACCTCTATTGACAAGATATATCTTCTATAGTCATTTAGAAGACAATTTTTGAGTTTTATAGGAATTTTTTGGAAGATGAAAACTACGTTTTTATAATGATGTTTGAATAATTTATTGGTTTATACTGTTATAGGTTTTACAGCTGTCAGTATCATATGCAACATTTTTCCGTTCTATCAGCTAATTTGGAGGAGTGCAGTTCAACCCTATCAATCTGATCAATCAGAACTGGGATATTTTTAATAGATTACTCTTATAGGAATATTAAAATCCAAATTCTTCTAAAGTTTTATTATAATTTAAAGTAAATGTACATAGGGTCAAAAGTAAACAAATTTACTTTTGGAGTAAGTAATATCTTTGTAACTTAAGAATTTACGGTAACAAATTAGTACTTGTACATTTTCTCATGTAGGACAATAAGCCTAGATTTGTAAAACTTAGTTGAATAACAAAAAAAACAACCTAACTCTGTGACAATGGATTTGTTACATCATCTTAATGAATGTTCAGATTGCAATGGTTGTGCTGTATGATCACCTAAACTTTTCTGAACATTTTCAGATATTGTAAAATGTGATGATTAGTTGAAGTGTAATCTTAAATTAAGGTATATTCGGAGAAATGCATAAGATTCGAAGAATTTAATTTGTGAGACTTTCTGTCATATTTATATAAATTTATTTGAAATGTTTGAGTGTGAAAAAGAAATAGATTGAATTGGTAATGTATATACAAGTTTTTACTTTAATAATATGAATATATGTTAATAGTTCTGTTCACGTATGAAATTTTATTATTTTTACTTGTGACATGACAGTTGTTAGACTGACGAACAATTAGTGTGACTCGTTAAAGACACATAGATTGAGACATGACTGTTAATACCTGGACCTGGACAGAAACTGTAATAATTAAATTTTGTAGCTAAGTTCTTATTTTTCAAAAAATGACATTTTTATTATTTTCGGAAAAAAGATTATTGATTCAGATGAACCATAATCTACAGTTTTCTACCTTTTAGCCCTGGGTCAATGACTGAGAATTTGGGTTTAATATCTGAAGATTCCTACATATGGTAAAATATGAACTACAGCCAATAAAGATTGCTTTAAAGGGTGCAATTTTGACGATATTAAATTATTCATTTAGATTTCTGAATTTCCACTTTTATAAAGAAAAACGATTTTATCATATAATTTCAACAATAGAATTTCACATTTCATCACACAAATGTAATTTGAAATTTTTTTTTGTCATTTTTCAACAGACCTAAATAACTAAATACAACAAAGAAAAATTGATTTCGCCAGTTATTCCAATCTTAAAAACTTATTATCAAAGGATAATAAACAGATCTTTGTTAGTTTTTTTTCTATTTAATCTCATTTTCTCCATACTGACTAAAACCGTAAATCGATGGTGCGAAAGGAAAAGTCTACTGTTCAGATTGGCAATGAAGGTCTAATCTCCACAATTTTTTATGGGAAAATGTATACAAATCTTCGAAATTATCATCTAAACTATCTCTTACCGTCCAACTCCGCCTACATCCACCGCTCCCTGCCTTATCGACGGCATCCTTCCTCACCCCATATCGACCGATGAATCAGCCGAAACTCACTCCCACTTCCTACTCTACCTTCAATCGATATCCCCTCTCTCCACCTTCATTCTCCCCTCACTCCCCCATCTCCCCCCGCATCTCCACGCTCCAACAGCGCCACTTCCCGCTTTCCTCCCGTCCGCCTCGCATCTCTCCGCCGATTGCTCCGCAACAGGTCGTCGCCTGAAGTTGGCCCCGATCCCTAATTTTCTCACACACACCTCTTTCCCACACTCCCAATCACTCGTATTATTACGCTATTTTTCATTTATATTTAGTTGGACGGAAACGAAAAACATTTTTTTTCGTTTGCGAAATAAAAAAATTTCGTCCAAATTTTTTTATTTCGCAATTGTTTACATTTTGTATATATACATACACATTTTTTTCCTTTATTCGAGAACCCTAAACTACATACATCAATTCCGCCAGTTGGTGCTCGGCCATGACGTCATCCAATTTGGCCGCGCAACAATGACGCTGCGGTGACGTCACTGTCGCGCGGCGTGACAGTCGCAGTCCGGCGATCGCGCGCGCGCATAATAACCCGCGGCGTGACCGGCGCCGCGGCCAGTCGCGACGATCCCGCGCTTGCGACCGGTTGCGCGCGTGCGCACGAGCGAGACCGCGCCGAAATCGTCACCATGCCCGACGAGCCCCGCTGACCATTTCCGCGGCGATGATCACGTGACGTAGCGCACCTGCGTACCGACCGAGTTACGTGGGACTTGCTGCCGACGAGGACCGACGACTCGCGAGTTCAAATGGTACGATTTTCGGCGGGAAATCGGGGGTTCGGGAGAAAATGCCCTGTTGAAAAATACGTATAAAAAGTATTAGAAACTATAAAATATTTTTAGGAAAAGTGGACAAAAACTGCATAGAAACATATAGGCTTACAATTTCTAATAGGAATTGATAGAATTTATATATATATCACATAGACTTTGGTTTGCCATACAAGAGTACATGTAAATTTAGACATCTGTCGAACAGAAACCGCATACATACTTACAGATACGAACAGGACAATTCCTATAAGTATTTTTCAATAGGATGCCTGGGTTTCCAATTGGCGTTGAACGAGTTTACTTTCTAAAATTGGTATAACTTTGCCATCTGTATTTTTGAGAGTGAACTTCTTCATTGCCAATCTGAAGAGTACGATTCTTTCCTAATCATCGAAATGGTATTACATTTGGTGAAATCGAAGGGAAAGGTATCAGATTCTGATTTCAACAAAACAGACAGATTTAGGCATCTTCTAAAGGGAACAGTTGTGGATTGAGAAACGTTTGATGAAGGGATGGGAATTTCTGTCTAACATTTATATAATCTTCTAGTGTCTGCTCGAAAAGACTCTAGGAAAGTTTCGGAACGTTTTTGGAAACGCGAAAGGAACGTTTGTATCACGTTTTTAAAGGTTTACCTAAAGGTTTCCTGAATGTTTGTCAAAGTAAACGTTTGGTAACGTTTACTCTTATAAAAAACATTGACTGGGAATCGAACTGAAGCCTCCAAAGTGCGAAGAGGACGCTCTATCATTAAGCCACGAAACCTACATGCAAACAATCCTTCACTTATTGGTATCTCTTATATAGGCATCGAAAAATTGTCTAAAACTTCTGAAATCTTGTTGGATATTGAGAGATTGTATAAATCTCTCTGTTATGGGATGGATGGTTTTCATCCATCCCATAAACGTTGCTGAGATTTATACAGCTCCGTTTAAGAAACATAAGGATGGAAAAAAATAGAATTGAGAAAAATAACATTCAGAACAGCTCAATGGATAGGGCACACTACTGGCAATCGTGAGATCTGGTGTTCGATTCCCAGTGCTATACATTTTTTTTTCGTCGAAATTATCCTCTAAAAATAAAATATTTAACATTGAATCCACGCTCACCATGTAGGCTATGTTATAAATTATTTGACACTTAAATCGATCGTTAATCAAAATCGTAAATAAAAAAAATGACTATCAGTTCTGTAGCTGGAGTAACAGCCTCTAGAATATTGTTTTACATAAAATGTACATTTTCGTTGGACATTTTGTACCATCGCATAATTGTCCATCTAGAAGTCGCTCATATCGCCACTTGCTTACACTGTAAAAAAAGAATGTAAAATTACATGCTTGATTTCATTATATATATACATAAAAGTACACTCCAAAAGTATTATTCCGTGAACTATGATGTAATTTTACAATCTGAGTGTAAAATTCCAAATGTAAAATGATTCGAAAACATTCAATTTGTAGGTTTGAAATATTACATTTGCAATGTAAATTTCCGCGTTTGGTGTAATTTTTCCATAGGCCCAATCATTTGTTTTACACATCGATTGTAAAATTACATTACAAGTTGTGGCAACCAGATTACATTTAATGTAATGTAATTTTACTCAACTTTTTTTACAGTGTAGTCTATAATAAACTGGAAAAATTAAGAATATATTCGATACCAGTTGCGAGTATATAAAATTACAATTCGGTTTTACCGTATAATACGTAATATAATCGTTACAACGATTGGTCTTTACTATTTTACAAGTAAGTTCAGTAAAATTAAAATTCTACTTAATTTTTCAATTCCTCACCTAATACTCAAGGACATATCCTTAAAAGGTACTGCAAAATAACACTTTTTTATTATAACCAATGTGCAGTCGGTAACAAGGCCTTCGACATCACCTTAATGATTCATTCGCGGCGAGCAGAAAACGTGCCGGACGTAAAGTAATTTGTGAAGCATTTTCGGAGAAGTATTGTTATGAGTATTGTTCCACAGTTATTTATATTGAGAAGCGAACTCGTAAATTGTGAAAGGGTTATGAAATGAGAAAGTGGAAAGGAGAGGAAACATTGCGCGTGTGTACTATTTTAAAGACATTGTTTCGCTGGCTTTGCAAAGGGGTAATAACAAGTTTTTAAATATCACGGCGTTCTGTGTATTTTGAATTAAAAGCATCGCAAATGTCATTCCATACTCCGAATGGTTCCAAGACAATAATTATAAGCGTAATATTCTTCGTTTGTTTACAGCGGAAGACGAAATAAATAAAATAACGAAAAAGCGCTTGATGTCATAAAAGCGTAGAATCTGCGTACCAAAGCTCCTGAATGAAACTATGAAATATACACCATCGATTCGCGTTGCCGTACTCGTTCGGTTAGAATCCGAACATTCGTCCCTGAAAAAAAATCTCCCATTGAACTAAACAGACCTGTATTTGATTTAGATTAGATTCGCTTCATGGCCTAAGCCAGATTGGTGTACGGTAGGTCACTTTTGCGGAGCTTTTGGAAGGTCTGGTTTTGGTCATTTTTTGTCGCGCAAATATTTGAGTTTGAGGATCATGATGCTCGCTGCTGTTCAAATTTGGATAGTGTATAAAAGGCATTCATTGTCATAACACTAACAATTCCGATTAAATCTCATTTTTGTCTGCAATTAAAACCATTGCAATTTCCAGAAAAATGTCTCAAAAGGGAAACACCAATGAGATACCGTTTTTTCTAGTGTAAAAGATATAAATAAATATGTTGGAAATGTATTAATCTGAAACATTTTCTGAATTTTATTTATTCTGAACAGTACAATATTTTCCCTAATTCAGATAATATTTTAGAATAGTTTCCAAATAGAAGATCAATACCATGTCGATAATAATTAGGAATACCCTAACTGAGTGGCAGACTTGACGTTTGGCCTTAATCACAAAGACGAGTTGCACGCAAATCGAACAACATGCAAAGCGAATTGCAAAAAGTTAGTCATTTTAGTTTTTATCACAAAGACGGGTTGCACGCAAATCGAATGACACAGCGATTTTTGGAGATGTTAGTGAGTATAGTTCTGACCACAAAAAATGACTTTCATGCAAACTAAGTTACAGTGATTTTAAATTTTAATCACAAAAACAATTTTCACAAAGCAAAGCAACTGGCAGAAAAGTTAGTAAGTTTGGTTTTAATCACAAAAACGACTTTGAATCACAAAAATCATAAACAAAACGAGTTGCACATGAGTTTGTACAGTTTTTCAACACTCGATGTAAATTTAATCAACATTTATTCAACAAAGCTCTTTATGACCTATGTTGGACAATATCTTATTACTTCAAAAGAGTTCAATAATTTATAGCATGGAATGGAATTGACTTTCTCAAATACAAAATTAATTTTTTTAGTTTATTTACTCTCGTCTAATCTTGTTTACTCTTATATAAACAGGTTTATATACTTGATTATTCTCGTTTATTTCATCGTTTACTCTCGGTTACTCCATCGTATTCTCTCGTTTATTCTGCAGTCTGAATAGCCTCCTCCATATATTTAACAGTAAAACATTCGGTAAAGATTTACGTAAAAAATTGAAAAAAAATCTAAAGATTTCATTTTATATTAATTACAACTTATTTTAAAATCTGTCTGCCAAAAGTTAATATACTAGTTTCTTATTTAAAATATTATTTCTAAGTATACACGAGTAGCACAAAAATTGGCGAGGAGACGTACTATCTCTTATAACTTTCTTTTATGTAAAAGGTTACTATCTCATATTAAAAATAAAAATAAAAAAAACCCTTATTGTTTTTAAACAAGGATGTTCTAGACTTATTTAAAAATAATGAGCATTCCTTGAAAATTTTATAACACGTTAGAAATAATGTAAAAATGCATGTATATTTTTTAAGTAATTCTGAGTTTCTAGAAAAGTTGTGACGCTTCAAAGTTTTGCTGATTTAACATGCGTTATTATGTAAATGTGGAACTTGGAGGATAAAAAGGCAAAAAAGTATAAAAATTATAATAAAATTTGAAAATTGTGAAAAAATATGACTCATTGATATCATTTTTCAATATAATTACCTTTTTGTGATAGTAGTATACCGGGAAAATAGTAATTAACGAAAAGGAATTAAGTCAATTTTCGTATGAAGTTTGCAATTTTGTGATAACGAATAATAATTTTCCCACATTGCTCATTTGAGTGACAAAAACTATGTTTTGCTTTTCATACTTTTCAATTTCAATAACTGATTCACTATTACATTCGATATTGAAAAATCCCACTTCAGTCACACTCAAAATAAAATAAAAACATTTTCACATTGAAATTCATTCTAATAATAACGTTTTTTAATTTCTTTTTCCTTTTTTATTTTTTTTTTTACTTTTCGATACTTTTTTTATTTTATCCGAAATTATTACAAATATAACATAACCTATAACAAATACAAATGGACAAAATAATTATACCATCCTCAACAATAGTTTATTTATGTAAAAACCCTTATTTACTAAATTTTGTATGCAAATAAACAAATAATTTATGCTCTTGAACTTACTATCCCAGATGCCACTTTTTGTCAGCTGTTTTGTTTGCCGCTTGCAACGCAAAGTGCACGCGTTTCGGGTCTTTTTGTGGCCCATCGAAAAAGAATGAATCGACCCTTACAGGTGTCGAGGATTTATGGCGCGTGTTTTCCCGTCTTTTTTCGCGATTGATTTTCGTCGACTTTTTTCGCGCCGATTGTTCCTCGAGGTCGCCCGCCGGATAAACTGTGGATTTAGATTGCGGTTACTCGTATTTGTTTGCGAAATGTTATTAATTGACCGAGTGCCGGCCAATTTCGAGTAAACGAATCCCCGCCGGCCGAACACTTTTATCCAAACGAATTCGTCGTTTCACAACGCGAGTAAATTTGCAAAATTCAACGCCGCGGTTCTAAACGTAAACAATTTCTGCAGAATCCCGACTTAACCTACAAATGTTGATACACTATAATGTACCGCGAGATCCTCTGGTCATGGATTTGTACACTGAGGAACGTTTATGAAGACTCTGTTTACAAATTGATACAAAAAATTGTTTGTTTACATTGGGCAAGGTGAATGGCACATGCGAGATGTGTGGAACTGGTAAAAAGTGGAGATAAACAAACGGAGATTAACTTCGAAGAGACAGTTCGGGATGTAAATAAGTATTTTGGTTTTAATGCGAGTTTGTTTTGGAGTCACTTTATGAGGCCTGAAAAGTGCTAGTACCTTTCCGTTTGTATAAGAATTGAGAGCCACGGAGACACTGTTTGATTATGCATTTGCAATTTACACTGTAATATGATAATTCCGCGATAAACGAGTGACATTGAATTCGAGATGTCATTGTTCTCGCAGATGAGCTGATATTTTGGAATTCGATGCATCTTGTTTTATCGCGTGCGAGGGGAAATTGATACTTTTATTGATTTGGAATGGGATGCGATGTGAATAATGCGTATTTAATGAGCGATTTCTAGTTTGATTGGTGTGTTGGCACTCTGGGAATTTTTGTATTCATTTTTGTGGGGATTTTTGAGAAGATGGAAGCTGTTTTTTTTGCAGACGTAAGAAGAAGAGTGAGATTTTAGTGCAATGATTCACTTCCTCATTCATTCATCTTTGACTCTAAGTGATTCATGACTTATGCAGCGTGACGAGAGTTTTAGATGGAAGAGTGGAGTAGTGAATTTATGATTTTTCATTTTTAATTAAATTAAGGAGGATGTATGCTATTTCAATGAATGTGTAATATTTAATAAGAGATACTGTATATTTCAATAATTGCATTATTAAATACGAATTCACATCGAATATCGTTAATTATGACTAAAAAATGGTTTCAATAATTTTGCAAATAGGTGTAAATGAGAAAAAAACTTGTATATTTTCTATGTTTCTATAGTAAGAGTAACTTAATATTTTAACGTATTAAAATATTACGTATTAAAAAACTGTTAATGTATTGTGTTTTAATGAAGCTTAAACCCAGATGTAAACTACTGCTGGTTGTTATAAAGACTGCTATATAATCTAATCAGCAGCTTTACGATACAACTACCTCTATTACGTTCCAGTTATTAATAATTACTAACTATGTATTATAGAATATAAAAATGAACGCAGGGCAGTATATTATTTATAGTGATAATTTAAAAATACTAACATTGTTTTCAGTCTTCAGTTTTTTTACAAAAAAAATGTTTCCACATAATAATTCTATTTTTATCCTCAATCTACTAATTACGTCAATATCAATGTAACATTATCAGGATTTTAAAAATATACCAACCTTTCCATATTACGAGATAAGACAAGTTGAACTTTTATTAGGGGAGAATATTTATAAATTACTCCATTAATTCTCCTAAGTATCACATTTAACGAAGCGTTGAAAACATAATTATTTTTATAAAAAAAGCAAACCAAGCGATTTAGTTGAATTTATTGCATTATTACTAATTCTAAAACCTTCTAAGATGGGCATCCATGATAGGATTTATGGACATTTTAGGAAAATGTATAAATACACTTCCCTTTTGCCTTGCATAATTTGCGTTGTATACATTTGAAATGAATTTGAAGTATTTTTCCTGAAAACATAAGAATGAAATTGTACGAAATAAGTATTACAATGTATAAATGATTTTGCACTTTTTGCTTTCAGTTTTAAATCATCTAAATAAGGCAATAATGATGCGTAGCGAAAAATCAACATCTATATAATGGACGAGAATAAGGAAATCATTTCCTCTAATTCATGACAATATTTCAAGAAAAGTCATTAAAATATTGCTTCCCCACAAATTCCAGACACAAAAAATTTGTATTGCATTATAAAACAGTTATACTGCACAGATAAGGAGTCACGCACCTCAGTCAAATCCTACCTCAGATAGCCCAATTATAGGTCTCCAATGTCAAGTCGTTCAAAGCAATTAATTTCGATTTAAAATTAAATTTTTGCCACTTACTTTCCACTACATTAACCCATTGAATTCCCTCGAATTCACCGAATCAAATTTTTGACCTTCCAGGAAAAAGTGTTCAAAAATATTCAAATCGGTAAAAGTTATCGACTTGCTAAAACAGGTAGAATATTACAAACCATCAAATTTGTAATCCTAATATTTGTAAAGAAATTATGTTATCAAGACTTTGTCAATAAAATTACTGACAACGTTATATTATATGTAATTACGATACAAAGATAAATGAGATTCATATTTAAGTTATATTGCAATTCTCTTGTGACATTTATAAAAATACACTTTTGTTATAACATTTACTGTTTTGAAATGCAATTTTTCGAATGCACATCAAATATGTAACTTTTCGATGCAAAAATTAATTTAATGATTGAAATTGAAAGAAATTGTTATTGCTTCATACGTGAAATAAAATAAAGTTGATTTCCTACTCCTCGTATTCCAAAATAGCTCTTTTTTGCAATTGTTGTAATTTTTTTAAATAAGCACATTTTGCTATAACATCATAAAAGGTGCTGATCAATGTTATTATGCATTTGGGTTCGTCCGAAATTCGTTCCCTTAATGTTTATCGACGCAGTACCAAATTATCGACTCTTCCATCATCGCCACTGATGACGAAAAATCTGACTAGGCACACCTCGATAAGATAAACCAATGCGCAGATGACACGGCGCACACGCGCCGCGGTTCGTCAAGCCCGCACTGATAATGAGCTCATTCAAAATTTTTGACTTATACAGTCATGGTATAATGTCAGTGTGACGATTCGTGCACTCGACGCACGTTCACTTTTTCAACTCGCGTTTCAAGTGTCAAAAAATGGGCGTCGGAATTGATTCGTATACCGTAAGTTTTTTTTGCATTTGTTGTAGACCAATGTTTGGGTTTTGACTTTTCAATTTTTAAGTTTTCATCAGATTTTTACGGGTGTCATGATATAAATTATACGATTCAAATCATTTAGTAAAGTCGTAATAATTTAAATGGAAAGATTTTTAAAAAATCAAAACTTTTTCAATTTTAATTTGCATAAAAATACAAATTTTTTACTTTACTTTCTGAGTTTTCATCGAATTTTTAAGGCTGTTATACAATATAAATTGTAAATTACTTTAATTCTATTATGATAAAAAACTTTTGCATGATACATATATATACATATTGCATTTTAAACTGATATTTTTTATCATTATCTTATGTTTATAAGGTAATGTTAATAGTCACTTATCTTTTATGAAAGATAAGTAACTATTTTACTTATCTTTCATAAAAAATAATTTGTATAAATAGTTTATTAAAAGGAATGCAATGCTATCCTATATTTGATACTTTTTAATTATACAATTTTATTAATTATACAAGTAAAATTTTTGTATAATTAATAAAATAAAAATATATAAGTGACAATACAATTTTTGTTATAAAGTGTCGTAAATCGTGATTTCTATATGTTAAAAGTATTTTAAAAGTTAATTTGAGTTTATGTTCTTGTGAGCATACAAATCTGATGAAAATGCAATATGTATATACAACTAAAATTGAATCTTTATTTAAATAAAATAATTTTTTCAAAAATGTGTGATGATTATTTGTTTATTTGTAGTTGTTTGTAATTAATCCACATGTTCGAAAGTGAAAATTGAACTTTATTTCAAAATTTAAATTGAATAAATTTGCTTAATTTAAATTTATTAATAATGGGTTTTAACAGCCTCTGGTATTTAAATTCAAAACAATTTGAGTCTGTTGACTCGGTTGATTTTTCGTTCAAAGCTCACCTCAACTTTGTTTAGTAACTTTAATTATTAAGCCTTTCTCAGTATTGTTTTGTAGAAATTTAAATATATAAGAAGGATTTATTTGTCAATAACGTAAATATAGGAATGATTCCATAAAGATTTAGCTGAAATACCGAACGTGAGTGCAATTGGAATTTAAACTAATAGTAAGTAAAACTGCAACAAAATAAAGTATTAATAAAATTGTAAAATTTGCTAAAAAAAGGAAGTTAATGATTTCATTTCGTAACTGTATATTTATCGTTATCGTTTCTAATTATTTTCCATCAATTTGAACATTGCCTAATGGGTTTTTAAAGACATATTCACCTGTTCAGGCCATTCTTTGTCCCATCATTATTTCCGCCTTATTTATATCCACAAAAACATTACAACCATCTTCCATTACAAACACTCTTTTGTTCGCAACTATCAAAACGCGTGGATGTAGGTGTGGAGTTCAATTGCACTATCGGTCATTAAAAGTCTGTTTACTACATATGAGCATAAAAACAACGAAAGAATACAAATGAATCTTTGCGTAATCAGCTTCCTGGATTCAAAAGTCCAGACTCAAAATTCGAAATATTTTCAGGAATTGAAACACCTTGAATGCAGTTTCTTTATGAAGGGCCGTATAAATGGGGTGTCAAGTGAAAATAGGCTAAAAATAGTGGTTCTATCTTCGTTTAATAAATATTTTTTTCCTATCAATTGAATAGCAAAAGATACGACACATTTTTCCATTTATTGGGTCTTCATGTAATTTTGGAATTATAATGATTTATTTAATACCGCCACGTTTTATAATCGATTTTGATGTTTCTGTTCCCATTGAGTTCTGCAAAATCAAAATTAATTAATATTTATTAAAATGTTTTTCAAATGTTATAAACATTTTAATAAATATTAATTATATTAATAAATAATAACCTACACTGGAAAAAAGGGTATGTCAAATCAACATTAAAAATGAAGTTAAATGAGCTATGTTGGATCAACAAAACCACCATGTAAACTCAACATGGTTTCGCAAAGTAAGCCCAACATTGAGTCATACATGCGTACCAACATAAGAACTGTCAAAATGAAAACAAGTGATTAATACACATTTCGTAACGAAAACAAACAATGCACATTTCACATGTGACTAATTTTAGAAAACAATATTATTTCGATTGAATTTTAATATAAAGTGATGGGAAATAGTCTGCCAGCTTCACATTCATCTAACTTCATTCGAAATGTAAACACAACCTCATTTTTCAGTTGCATCTGACGATTTTTGTGTTAGATCAGCAATGTTTCCCAGTGTACTATAAAATGAGGATTTAATGAAACTTAAAAGTTGGGTTTTTACACTGTTATTATTTAATTTGCCAAAATTCCAGGCATCTTGTCTACATAGAAATCGAGATATTCGACGCTAATCTTTCATGAAAAAACACATTATTATCACTATATATATATATCATTTTTCAACAATCGAATTTTAGCATCGAATATCTCAGTTTCTATGTAGATTTTCTTGGAAATTTGGCAAATCAAATAGCAGCTACGTAATAAACCAGATTTAAAGTTTCATCGGACTATAATTATTTTAACTTAATAATGGAACTACCTTAAATGATAATCGCGTTTCGAGTCATTATTAAACCAAACGTAATGCTAATAATTTATTAATAAAATGAATTCAGTGGAAATGAACTGAGTGGAACAAAAATTGTCGTCGAAAACACGTGCAAGGTAAAAACTGTGACACCGACGTCCCCGTTCGTCTTGATCGATTTAATAACTTGTTAATTTGCCCCGATAAGGAAATTGAGCAGCAAGGTTAATAAAACGTTATGCAAAAGTTGACGCGACATTCGAGGGGAAGCCTAAACTCCGTTCGATTAAACGGAAAGTCGGATAAATTTGTAATTGCAGTCGGCCATCGATGCAAGATTTCGATGCCGAGTGAGACGGACGATGAGAGAGAAAGAGAGAGGAAAAACGAGAAAATCGGATAAAAAACGGCGCAAATCATCGGCGCCGGAGTTCGCGTTTAATTACTGCGCGGTGGATTAATATTCATAACTTTTAATAAACAATCTGTGGCATTATTAAAATGTAATGATCGCGTTGCATCAGCCAACGCCATTAATCATGCAAAGCGCCGGCCGATTCGGCGCCCTTTTTGTGTCTCGCTTCTTGCATCCTGTTGTCATTTTTGTTAACTTTTTTTTGCAGCATCCCATAGTGTCACCTAACTCCACGGTTTCGTACGACCTCGATTGTGGCATCCCCAACCCGGCTTGTCAGGATGACTCGATGGACGATGTAAGATCATTTGTTTTTTCATAATCGCACGCTTTTTGCATGTCAAAATGGGAAAAAATGGGAAACGAGTACGAAGGTGCAGTTTTGAGAATCAGTTTTTTAAGAAATTAAAAAAAAAAACTAATTAAATAGTTAAAACGTATTTTAAGAAGATTTTTTAGAGGTAGAAAGAAAAGTCAGTTTATTCAAAATTGGTGCTGTTTTTTAATGCAGTCATTCTTCAAATATAAACAGCATTTTTTTGAAGTTTACTAAATTTAAACAGCATTTTTTTGAAGATTAATAATAAAATGCTAATAAAAAATACTGATGTTTTATAAATCTGTCATTAATTTTTAATGCACCAGGCGAATGAATTTATCTTCTCTTTTCCTAGAGTTATGCACGAAACACTTTGAATAAATTATTTCTTTTATAACTTGTTCTCTGAAGTTGATTAGGAATAAATCTTTCAGAATTCTAATTATTTCAAAATGGAATAATCGTCGATAATTGGAAGTTTATTTTCGACGTTTTTCCGAAATAAAACGGAAACATTTAATTCCAAAAGGATTATTAAATTACACAATTTTAGCTTCGTGAAAAACAGTGAACAAATTTGTCTTTAGACAGTGAACAAATTTGTCTTGCAATTGAGTTCTTTTAACTCCTTTATTGAGATGATAACGATTTATGACCATAAAATCTCATCCCAAATTGTAATGCAATCCAAGGTTTACCTTTATATGCATTTGCGAATTATATTTTTATCTGACGAATCGCACAATAATATTAGATTAGGCTTTGTATTATCAAATGCTCTTAACCCAGCTTAATGTTTGAAGCATTCATTAATTTTTGACCAATTAACCAACTAAACAAATTTTGTAATCCATTTGTCGCCAATTAAAATTTCGAAAATTTACATTTTTATCTAAACCATATATTTTATTCGTTTTCCAACATTCTTCTCTGAAAAACTATCACATATGTTAGAAGAGCTGAAAGGTCGACTTTTCAAACCCCTATTTTCTCCAAAGAAAAGGGTATTATTGTTTTGTGAAAAGTGTCAGAAATCTGAAAATAAATGACACGAACTTGTCACTTTAAACCGTCAAAACCGACGTTTCCAACGTAGAAAAGGGTCCGTTTTTATTGTCGCGTTAAAACACCATAACAACGAATTTTTCCCAGACATTCACTATTCTGTTCGCATCTTCGAGCATCAAATTCGTATCTTCTGTCCGAATTCTTTTCGCGTTAATCGATTAGATTGAAATGTTCACGTAACCTCGTCTTCCTGGCATTTGTGTTTGCCGTATGATAAACACTTTTTTCCGCGCGTGATTCACCTCTTCTATAATGGTAAGATAAACGAAAATTACAATCGCGTCGTAAATTTAGGTTTCGCGGTGCAGAATCCGGGAGTAAAAAGCAATTAAGCAGTTACACTTAGCCGTGTTTATGGTCGAAAGTTTACTAATTATTTCTCTACGAAAAGAACAAAACAAACATGTAACGCAATTTCACAACTTCAACACTGTACTACATTAATTGAAATAAGAAAAAAAATGAATAAAAATGACTTTAAAATTCAAAATATTTCTTTTTCAATTTGAAAACTTATAATTATATTTATATTTACAATTACAGTTATGCTTACGTTTTATTTATAATTAAATTTTCATTCCCTATTTTAATGATTTAACTGTCAAGTAATTTTTTTTCGTCGAAGAAATTCCACGAATTCTTCTCGTAACAAGAGGATTTACATTATCCGAAAGTTGTCTTCGACGTCACGATTTTCGTCTCACAAACCGTCGCGCCCTCTGTCCCGAAAAATGCCACCTGTCATTGTGAAACATCTGTACGTTTTACGACTCGAAAGGCCCCGTCTTTTCGAAAACCTGCTAATTTGCCAGTCGGAAAATTGGACCGACATATTTTCCGGACTCAGCGCGTCAGTTGACTCTCGCTCTCAAAACCATCCGGGTCGGTTTGTCGATCTGAAAATCAGACATGTCTGTCGCGATCCACGAGGCTTGTCGAAGGGAAATCGGCAAGCCGAAAATCGTGCTCACAGTGGAACGTTTGCCTCTGATTTCGAACGAACGAATTTTTACGATTCCATTTGACGAATCAATGGTATGTCTGGTGAAATTTTGTCGGTAAAATTCTAAATGCAAAAATACCTTTTTTATACATTATTTTCAATTAACTTCATTACATTAAAAAAGATTAAAATAGTTTTGATAAATAGTTTTTTTTTATTTTTAAGAATAAAAAAATGTGTCGAAATTAAACATTGAAAAAAGAAGAATTTTTAATTACAGCAGAGTTTTTCAATGAAACATTAAAATGTGAACTTTAGAAATGAATGTAAGGTAATTTCGGACCCTTAAACTTTTTAAGGATATTTCCGAACTTTTCGGGCCGATTTTTTTCACGCGGTTGGTTGGACGGAGAGAACTACTGTTTGCCGAGCGACTCGCCTATTACCGTGATTACAAATGCTCGGGGTATAATCGAATTAATGCGGAACAAATGATTTATACTTAACCATAGTCCCGGCAAATCACGTATTCCGCGAACGTATTATTTTGCTTAGAGAAATACGTGGCTTTTGTTAGTGCATGTTATACTTTGTTGGATGCAGTGATTATTTATC
>JABFPB010000599.1:0-35024 GCA_022817645.1 Ceratoteleas bidentatus
GAATTCTCCATTATTATTCCCAACTCCCTCATCCAAAACTCAACGAGATTTTCGAGATCCTCAGCAATCAGAAAAAGCTTCGCTCGCTGCAGTAAAAATCGTTCGCACGACGGGCCGTAATCCGAAATGGCAGAAGTACCTCCAAAACAAAATTAGCATATTTCTTCTGATTGTGACTCAGAAAAAAATGCAGGATATCTCGAATCCCATTTGACACAGCTGTCCGTCTTTCTCTGTTTTTGTGTGCACACGAGTGTCTGGATGTTTTGATTTCGTGACGTGGCTGATGCCGCGGTCGTCCGCTTTGGACCTGTCAGCGTCTAATTCGTGATTGCCGTGGTGCGCGCAGACAAAGTCATCGCGAGGAATCGTGGAACGCAGAATGCAGGGGCACACGCTGCCTCGAATCGCACGGAGCAATACATCGAAGCGAAACGTAAAGTCACCCTTCGTCGACGCGGGTACCGTGACTAATCGATGAGCACGCAGCCGGTCTTGTTGGATCGGACGAAATTCACGACTTTTCTTGCGCGATTGCGCGCGTGTGTGTGAGAGTGTTTCGCACATTGCCACAAATGAAAGAGGGGCCGTGCTCTGGTAAACATGAGAAATCAAAGAGCTTCGACGTCGCAAGCAACGCGAAATGCCGAACGAACACCTTGATCGATCAACTCTGTGAACCGTGAAAATCATTTTTCAAACGCCAGACCAGTGTCGGAGATATTTGAATATAATGACGAATGCGCCTGGAATGCATATTGGCCGATTCGTGGATTGGGTCAGAATTGGGAGCTTTGCGGTGTCGATTTCGCGTTAGGAACGCTCGATTTTTGATTGATAAGGAAGAACGGGAAGTTGAAAGGATGTATTTTGGAGAGAAAACCCTTGGAGAAATAAAATCTATGAAAATACTTGAAAGATCTGAACCCTAAGAGAACACATCGGTTAATCAACGTTGAATCAACGCTGATTCAACCGAATCAATGTTGAATCAACGTTGAATCAACGCTGATTCAACCGAATCAATGTTGAATCAACGTTGAATCAACGCTGATTCAACCGAATTAATGTTGAATCAACGTTGATTCAACTGATGTGTTCTCTTAGGGTAAGTTTTAAGCAAAATCGAGTCAAAGTCCCTCTAATTTGGATTTATGGCATTTAGCGAGCTCTAAAGCAATTGCCGGGACTTTTGTTCGGCGCACATAAGCACTCGCGTCACGTCGGCCTATTTATCATTATTATTTACAGTTTCGACGCGCGCGATTTGTGACAAGTTATTTCAGCTCGTATCTGGGTTATAGAAATAGTGCCGGCAGATCAATATTGATAGCATTTGTCCCGTTTTTGCGGGAGCGGGCAATTATGTGTCTGAAATTGTTACGTCGCGGTGTGACCGAGGGCTCGCGCACAATGGCAATTTCAGGGGAAACGCTGGCTCGTGTAAATGGAAAATTAAAATTGAACGAGCGCCTGAGTGTGGACGGTTTTTTTAATTTGGAAATTTGTGGACGAGTTTGGAATATCGCTCGATTGGAGGGACGTTCTGTACGTAGATTGGTGTGGGTAAATGTGGCGATTCGCGACTCGAGTGGGTCGTGGCAATCTGGGTTTTAAAGTGTTTAATTTATGGATTGTAAATGGGTTGCCATTGGGAATTTTTTAGGAACTTTGTAACCAATGATTCTTTACCTTGAAAGAAGATCGATTTTGCAAATATCTAATATATGTATGATATATGTATATTATATGTATATATCTATTTTATTTTTTATTTATAAAGGTCTATCTAAAAAGTTTATAATATACACATTTTAATATCATGTTCTATCGGGGTTTTGGTGGAACAATTTTGGTTTAGAGGTTAGGAAATAAGTATTAAGAAAGAATTTAGGAGGTGGAAAGAACGATTTGTAGTTGAATTTCGAAAAGTTTTTTTGATAGTGGTTGTAACTTTAAAATGTGATTTATTTTTTAGCTACTTGGGTAGGTGGCGCTTTCGTCAATGGAACAGCGGAGGCGATGTACAACAAGGGTCTAGTGTGGTGTCAGGTCCCAATTGGTTATAGTTTGAGTTTATTATTTGGTAAGTGTTTTAGTTGGTAAGGGGGATTAATTAGCTTTAGTGTTTAATTAGTTGATTAGGAATGTCATTCGAAGTGGAAAATGAAGGAATGGTAACGTTTAACGCTATGTATCGAAATATCAAGAGACCATATTGATTCGAAATACTGCTTTTAGTTGTTGAATCAAATTACCAATTAAATTAGAGAAATTATATTTGCCAGTGGTTCTCCATAGCAAATGTAAAACATAGTCCACTACTGATACATTTTGCAAAATATCTTTAATGAATTTACTATATGTAACAAAAAACTTTTACTAAATGTTCTCTGTAACCTTTTCTAAACCGTTTTATATACCATAACCTTTTTCTCGTTCAAAGTTTTCTATACCGCATTTAACCTTTTAGAAAACGTTTATCGGGAATGTTTGATACACCTCGATTCAGCGTTCGGTAGGCGACATTTTGCGGTTTACTAAGAGTTTACTAAATGTTATCAATGTAAAAAACAACGTTTTCTAAACCGCCTCCAACGTTGACTGAACCATATCTACAAGGATACTAAACGTTTACTTCCCTATGGGTACTCTGAGACTGGTTAATTTTCATAAAAATTCCACTGCTTTCCAAACTATTATCGCTTCCTAAAAATCTACAAATATGGCGATAAATTTGTCGCTTTCCTCCTTCCAGTGTTAAAATATGGTCCGTTATTGGAAACGCTAGAAATTCTAGTAAAGGTCGGACACGGTGCAAAAATAACGTGAGCATTCCCACGAACGGAGTCATCGCGTCCTGGATTCAGGATCGCGTAAATCTCCTTCATAATTCAGAAGCGAGAGCCGCAAACGCGATAATCGCGGCCGCGTTTACGAGTATCGCCGGTGCGCCGCGACACAAGCATATCAGACGACCCGAAGAAGCGGGGTTGCCAAGATCTAAAACCCCGAAGGACCCGCTAATTAATGCATTGTTCCGTCGGCGAAATCTGCATCCTGATGAATATGCAAAACCCCGCCGGAATCTGGACATCGGCTCGCGTAAACACGCCACTTTTTGCTATGTTGGCAGCTCTGAAAGGAGAAAAATTGAGATTCAAAAATAAGGATGTTGAAAGATTTTTTTGCTAATTTAATATGGAGATTGGGAAAAGGAAAATTGAGAATGTGCAAAATGAGGGAAATGGAAAATGATTAAAGGGGTTAGAAATTACTAGAATCCTCCATTTAACAAAATTGTAACATTTTTCGGAAAATCTAGCAATTTTATTTTTTCTGGTGTTCCTAAACTAGCGATTTCTATGTAAATCTATTAAATTCATGGTTTAATTAATTAATAGTAAATAATTATTAAATTTACTATATTTCCCTCACATTATTATTTTAATAAAATGTTACCTTTAGCAAAATTGCTAAACTCTTCTGCAAATCTAGCAATAATTATATTAAATTTTTCTAATTTTTTTATAAAAACTACTAAATTTTTACTAATTTTTTTACAGAATCCAAATTTCATCCAAATTATTTGTAAATTCTTTGCTACGATTTGTAAAGTAACTAGACTCTAACTAGTAAAAAAAACATTAAGAAACTGGCGCCTAAGATAAAAACGCCCATTAATCGAGCCTCGCAATCGAATGTCCAAAAGCAGGCTGCATTTTCCTACCTTGTCCCGCATTTTCAGCATCCTTGGCAGAGTTTCCGATCGTCGGTTTGCGCAACGTTACCGCGTCGACAGGGTCCCTATATTAGACGGGAATTCGCACCATCCGCCTTATCGGGAGTCCTGCAAAAAAACGCGCGCATTATACATTAGCATGTTCGGCATTAATTGGGACGTTATCGTTGCTAAATATCGCGCGAAAAAGTCGCACCTCGCGACAAAATTGCCAATTTCGTTTCGACACTTGGAACGTCCGTTTAGCACGATCGTCAATTAGTAGTGACTAATGTCCCTAGATTTCAATCCACTCCATTAGGAAATTCATTTTTTTTTGCTAATTCAAAAATAATTATAAAAAATGAATTTAATAAATTGGAGGAATATGGGACATTTTAATATTTATTTTTTCTAATTAATATGTCCCATGTGAAAAATGTTTAGGATTGTTCGTAATTAAAATTGCGAAAACATCTTAAGAAAATTTTTAATTAATAAAAAAATTTTAAATATTACTAAGTCTGTTTAAAATTAAAAAATGCAATAGTAATTACTAAAAAATGGAAAATTAAACAAAATCTTTTTTCTTAAAAAATAAAATGTCCCTAGAAATTTTTAAATAAAAAGTTAGAAGCAACATTTTAGACAAATAAATGTTCCTAGGTTAATTTAAACTTAATAAAATGGATATGGGGATTTTGAATATTAATTTTTCCTTTTATAATGAAAAATATCTAGGACTGTTAATAATTGGTTGTTAAAAATATGTAGAAAAAAATTGATGGTAGTAAGTCGACAGAAAACAATGATAAATTATGTTAAGCTTTGTTTCTGACGCCTGAAAAAATTGGTCGAAAATGTAACGCGCGTATCGAGTTGTTTTCCAAAACTCGTGAGCGCAGCTCGTGACGTGTGTCCACCGTCGTTGCATAATGACGTTACGTATATTGACGTGCACACACACGCGCGTTTCCCCACAATATTGTGGAGGAAAAGTGATTCGACCTCGACACTTGAGCAAACATGGGCATTCTCGGAGTTTCATTTATCGATCCAAACGATGACACTATGTAATTGTTTTTTTCTGCTTTCTTCCTCCGTGATGGCGAGCGTGATTCTTTGAAATCGTTTTCATTTCGAAATTCCCCTCATTACCGAACTGAAAAATGTCAAAACGACCATAATCTCATCCGCTTATTTCCCGAAAAAATTCTCACATTTTTTCGACTGTGAACATTTTCCAAAATGAAAGTTTTTCCCAGTTTGATCGATTTCTGGTTTAAAATCTGGTTTAAAAATGAGTTAAAAACATTACCAGTTACCAACAAAGCAGATTTCTGCGATAAGACCCGGTTGTCTGCTGTAATCCGTCGATAAACAAACGTCATCGCTATCGCAGCCATAAAGCTCACGTGACGGAATCATCGCGTTATCTCGCTTTATCTCGCGTGAGTAAACAGAGAAGAAACGATCGTCGGTTTAGCGCGAAAAAGCAAACGTTTTTCCAAAGCAGCGAACTGGAATTTTAAAGCATCTTATCTTGGGATGTGCGAGCCTGGTGTTTGCCTTCCACGAAGACGACCTATCTAATTGGAACTAAAAATCGTCCGATCGTGTTTGTTTTGTCACCGTCACTTCTTGCACTTTATTTCTCGTCACTCTGATTTGACTGCTTCCATTTCATCGCGTCTATCAGTCTTATTTCCATCTCGAAATATTCCTTTCATATTTTTCTCTTCTATTTTTTATCTCTCTTAAACCCTTTACTGTTCAATAAATCTCGCTTCATTTTGTTTATAATTCATAATTTTTGTCAGTTTTATCAGCATACAGTTTTATCATTTTCATAATTTTCATAATTTTCCAATTATATATTTTTTCAACTTATTTATCAGTTTCATAATTTAACTGTTGTATCAGTTTTTAAATTATCGGATTAATACTCGTTTCATTTTTTATCATAATTCGTACCACCATTTTTAATATCAACATATACACCATTTTTTCATTTTCATAATTTGTATATTTTTATTTTTTAACAATGTCTATTGCCCAACCTCATTTATTCCATTCTCTATGACTCTTCTTCCTACCAATTTTATCATTTTATCACTTCCATCGCATCTTCAAAGAAAGCCACACATCCAATTAAATTAAATCTAGATGTCGCCACTAACAGGCTAATTAAGCAAAAAAAAAATCCGCGCGCCAATATATCCGCCACTTGTTCGTCAACAAAAATAAACATAGATGGCGCCTCGCGCGGCGGTGGAAACACCGTCTCTCGAGACACACACTCGTTAATTTGCGGCTTTTCGATGTCTCTAATAAGCTTCGCAATTATGTACGTTTTCCAGCGCCCTCTACCTCCCCCTCCACTTTTTCCCCTTCGCGAAAATTCGAGCTGTCCTCGCGCACCTCGTCGACTTCCTTTACCGCGACATTTTTTCTCGCAGTTTTCGCGAGCTCGTCGAGTTTCAGTGGCGCGAAACAGAAGAGGGCGCCAGTCAAGAGTCGCGGAAACGTCACGTCTGCGGTAACATTTTAATTGCGGCTTTCCTCAAATTACTCGGCGCTTTTCCACGGCGCTTCAAAGTGCGCCGGGAACTTCGCTAATGAAACGTCTGCGGCGCTGCCAGTCGGAATCCCCTCCACACCAAAAAAGTGCCTAGACTATCAAAAAAATCACCAGGGGTGAAGAAGAAGAGGTTCATCTCTGCAAAGTTTGCGAGGTCTTCATTAGGGAGCTTAAATTTTTTAGGTTAGGTTTACTCTACGCCTTAGAACGTTTTCCTATGGCTAAATGTCTAACTGCCAAGGAATCTTCCGCTAAAGTTGCAGGAAAAAATTCCCCTTTTTAAGGGAGAAAGATTTTAAAAAGTCCCTGGCTCTAGACACTTGCCTACCTTCTTCCTAACGCCACCTAGTGACTTTTCCGGGAGTAAAACAGGCGGAATCGCAATCTGCGGAAATGACGGGTGCAGTCGTTCGTACGTTTAGTGACACGTCGATATCGAATTACCCGATCGAACATTTCCGGCGTGGCGAAGGAAGCGCGGGCGAAGTAATAACTAGAAACTAATGACTGAGGCGCAGTCGGCCCGTCAAAATACGTCGAGTCTGACGGGGCATAAAAATAGAGCAGGGGGACACGCGTCCGACACGAGCCCGGAGATTAAAAAAAGGCACAAAAAAGGGTCTCGTGCGCACGCGCTGCACAGGAGGACTCACTATACGCTATGCCGGAATCGCTGGTGGCGCCATAATATGCAAAGAAAAAGGGGAACTTCTGGGCAGCAGATAAAATCATTCACAATTCTCAAATTATGTAATCATTACTTTCTTTGCGTTAAATTCAGCGAAGTAAAAACTGTTTCAAGCATAGAATTAGTTACCTAGAGGCGCTGTTGGCGTTTCCCTAAAGTTCATGCGAAGCGTATAGGGGGCGCAATACCGCATAATAACTTAGCAAGGCGTTGCCGAGGGACTGGCAGGGGTCGCGGCTATACCTGGTCGCTTTTCGGATTTTTGACACAGTGTCGTATTGATTCAAGTCGGCCGAACGGTGGCTCCTCGGAGGCGCGGCCAGCGCTTTAATTTGAGGTCACGCTACTTTGTATTGTGTTTGCCTTGCGTCAAGCGGCGAGGATAATGCCTGATCATTTTTTTGTCGAGGGGACTTTTGTCTTCGTCGCAGCGCCGCCTACGTGCTCGTCGCCTAGAGACCGCCATGAAGTTGGCGTCACGTCGTTCGCAAAGTAAATTCACCGTACGTTCCTCCGAAGTTGATTGAATAAGGAACCCGTACTTATCGAGTCGTTAGCCACACGCTTTTTCCGTTGAAAGCGCTCCCACCATTATCCCGCTCGGTCCATAAATTTGCTTAATTAATCCCTCATAAATACGTTGACGATCCTGTCAGGAACTCGCACTTAATCATACCCTCAACGTCTCCATCCGATCGTCCTTATTAAACCATCCCCGTGTGTAAAATCGCCAGACGCATGTAACACTTCGGCACACACGCGGATGGTTTCCTTCACGCGGTCGGATCAAGATAAATCAGAATGACAAGCAGTCTGCCTTTGATTACAGGCCTCGTAAACAAACACCGTAATTCGGCCATATGCCGGCCCGAGTGCCTTTGACTCGCAACTTAACTCGCATAATGAGCGCCGAGGTCGACAATGCCCGAATCGAGGAGCCCTCGAAATCGTGCGCTCGTAACTTAATTAATTTTAATTGACGCCATAATTACGGGTATCCATTGCATCGGCGATAAGGATTTCCTCATTAAACGCGTGCCGGGCGATAAATCGCGGCGGCCCGGGATTAGGCGGAGGCCTTTGCTTGCCAAAGTCGAATTGAAATTATCAAAGAGTCGCTTCCAAGCAAGCGTTGCGTCGTTCGCGAATCGAACGCAGAAAGCCTTATCGCCGACTGATTGCCGCACTTAGCCTAACCTTAGTTCCTAGTACTTAAACGGTAATTCTTGCCCGGCAATTGCCGCGCGGGTAATCGCGCGAAGGCTTTTAGGGGCCACTGTTTGCGACGAGCGCAATCCCCGCTCGATTCAATATCGCCCGATTTTCCTTCTATTTGTCCATCTGTCGCGGCCATGATTCACTGCCAAAGCACTGCGATCCCTCGAACGTCCATAATTCACGGGCAATAATTGACCACCCTTATCACGTCATCTTCATTTGTTTATCCCCATTAGATCGTTTCCATCGACCATTGCGATCTGGGCAGGCCATTGCCGGCGATTAATCCTCATCGACGGCGCTCTCTCCGCGCATAAATTTTCCCCGAAAAGTATCAGCTGGCGCGAAACGCCGGCGATAAATTCGCCGCGGCACATTTTTCCGGACGAATTTCCTTGCCCCGGGATCGTTATTTATAAACAGCCAGGGGAACAATAGGAAAAGCGGGAAGATTCGGACGAAGGGGCGGACTCGCCTCCGGGTATAACTCAGGGGAAAGGCCGAGCCATGTGCCTTTTTCCCGAACACATTGCGCGCACATGCGCGACAACCCCTCGAACCCGGCAACATTTCTCCCTCCTTCGCCGATATTATACACATATCGCAATGTGAGAGATAATTTGACATTTGCTTAATATTACAAGATATTAATTCAGTTCCAATGCTGAACTCCTAAATAGTAATCATGGAGCTGTATCTCTGTATCTGAGTCTATCGACGGAGTTCAAATAATGTATATTCAGCGGAATTCAAGCTATCTCCTACTATCTTTTGCTCCTGTTACCAGACGAAAATCTGGAGACATCCTACGAAGTCCTATGTGGGTCAGACAATTTTCAGTCGACCTTTGCGCGACGATTCGAAGGCATTTGCATTCCCAACTTGGACTTCGGAACCCGTTCCAGGATGCAGCGGAACGAGTGGTTCCGATCTGGGACGAGCCTCATTCGGTCGATTATCGTGTCACCGTTTGTACCCCAAACTGGCCGCTCGAGCCATTAGGCGCTGGACTGTGAAGAATGGGCCCGCTATTTTGACAGCTTCATTCTGTTATTCCGATTCCATTATCCTCGAATAAACAGCCGGTCAGAGTGTCGTCTTTCTCCATTCGTCTTCGTGACGTCGCCCAATTGTGCGGAAGAGATCAAGATGTCGACACGCTCCACGAAAATCGGAACCGAAACAGCTCTGCCTGCCTTCCTCTAATCAGTCCACCGATACGGCCGACTTGGGCCCGACTACAATTATCTCGCACGTGAAGCGCTCTTTGTATTATTGCTCGGCACTATCTCCGGCGACGATAAATCTCCTGAGTCGAACTTTCGACGGATCCGAAAAGGCAAAGTCAGTGGTATGATGCAAATCTACTCGAGACACTCGTCATTCTTCATATTGCAGTACCATCTCCAACGATCCGAAATCCGGGTCTGACTGTTGCAGGCGACTGTTACAGGCATAGATCGTTGACTAAGTGCCCTGTTCGGGTCCATTATTGTCTTCCACGTTTCAGGTACTAATCCGGCCATTCCGGGTCCAACCAAAGCAAACATTTGGCCTCCAGCGGACTACGCTTCCAACGCTAATTGACTCGAAAAGCGTGTAATAGACTTATTGGTCCCCCGGAGATAAAGGCGCGCGGGGTCACAAGTCACCGGGCCATAAAGATAAAAGTTTTGCCGAATTAGTCGCGCCGTCTCCCTTGATGCATCCTACGGGACTCGGGTGTCCTCCCCTTTCAGCCTCCAGGTCGGAACGCGGAATTTCGTGGGTTTCGTTCGCTGGGAAAAATAGCAAGCCGCATCGAAACAACATCTTTTAGGTCCAGATTGTGAGCAGATTGGTGCATCCTTCCAGGTCAAAGTTTGCGACCTTTCGTCCTTCTGCAAGTCCACTGTATAGGAACAGAAACAGTGTCCCATAACATTCCCTCAGTAGATCTCCAATGTTTCTCATCCTTGGTCCATATTTTTAAATGGAATCCTGCTTCCAGAACTCAGCTTCAAGTTACGGTAGTTCCCAATTTGGTAATTCGGGACTTCTTGGAACTCCAGGTCAAAGTCCTGGAATGATTGTTGGCTTTCCAGTGAATAATGCTGGATCGGGCAGTGAATGTAAATTATGATACGTTGATTGAATTACAGTCGAAGCCGTTCGTTTTCGCATCCGTCTTGCGAAATTATTTGGTGGCTGAGGGGGAAGGCTGTCGGTTTCGGACTGGGACGTTCCCTGGATGAAGAAAAAGTACGGATTATTAGCGGGGTAATAAATGGCGCGTCTTGGGTGGTGCTTATCGATGGCTTTTTGGGCCGGTGAATTGGGTTAAAAATGAGGAGGAAGATATAGTGTTATGGGGATTTAAGTGGGAATGATTTAGTGGCGCGTTTGGGCGGTTTGTTTGGATGGTGGTTTGTGGGCTGTGTATCGAAGTGTGACGAATTTTCGTGAGGAAGATCCCGGGGGAATTTTTTGCTATTTTCATGTAACATTTTTTTACTTGTTTATTGCACTTTTAATCAAAAGTTAAGATTCGTTGAGAAATATTTTTTAAAATGAAGCTGATGTTTGGAAATAACAGAGAGAACTATTAGATGAAAATTAGCTAAAATTGCAATGACAAATTAACATTGTTGTATAATTTATTATTTATTGATTCAGACTTCGTCGTAGACCGGAAATGACAATATCCCTGTAATGAAACACAATAAGCAGATAATTTAAAAATATCAATATTAATGTTATTCTCATATGCGCATGGTTTCGAAAATTCCACTCGAATAAGTCGTTATCTAAAATACGAAACTGCAAATAAATAATGTAACTCGTCGGAATGTACAATTTTAATATTGACATACTTCGTGTTTATTTTCAGCCATTATTAATCCCTATCAAATAATATTTATGATATTTCAAACAATTTTAATATTAAAAAGAGAAAACGGTGAATGTATGAAACATTAAGGACGTTGGAACAACAAAATAAATAAAGTGAAAATAAAAATTAAATTTTGAATAATTTTTTCCTGTAATTAGCTTTCATTTACCAAATTTTCCATAATTTTCACAGCTTAGATCTGGAAAGATTAAATATTGAAAACTGCTACTTTAACATTGCTTCAAATGCGTGGCAACCCTAAGATAACACAACTTTCAATCAACATTGAATCAACGTACAATGTGTTCCCTTAGGGAAGGTAACCTTACTTTAAATATGCAATTTACATATATATTCAGAAAAGATTAATCAACGAAAAACTGTCTTACTATTAGCTTACAGTTGATTGGTTTGTCAGATTTATCATTCTGAAGCTAGTCAAATGCACAACCATTTACGAATTTATATTTATTTTTTTGTTTATTACCTATTTAAATTTCTCTTATTTACTACAATTAAAAACATTATCAAGTCATTTTTTCGTTTAAAAAATTGATGATTCTAAGTACTAGCATAATACTTTTAAAAATATATATATTTGATAATTATAATGATTACAATCGTCTTTAAAAAAAAATCTTTCAAAAAATAATGAAGTAATTTTTTTACACACTTACCTTTTAATAAAATCCATACTTATTCAGAATAATAAAACTGTAAATATTAAATTACAAAATTCACAGTACCTTAAAATGTTCAAGAGAATTTTGTGATAAACCAAAATTTAAATTCAAAACTTCGAAAAGCTGACACTGTAATTCACGCTACACATTGTTATCCATTTTTCACAATATTTCCTTTTCCAACGCAAAAACGAAAATCAAAAAACAACAAGACGCCGCCGCGGAACGTCTCCCGCGAGCTTCTCCAGCTACCTGTAATATTGATCCGCGCGCCCCCACCGGGCAAACTACTCCTCCCCCTCCCCCGTCACCCCCGCCCACACACGTGCACCGCGGCGCGTCATTCGGCCGATTTTTCGGACACGCTAATTGCACATACTTTCCGACATCCCTTCGGATTAATTTGCATGAAAACAACCCTAACCCCCCCCCTCCCCTATAACTAGCCAATAAAGTAACAAGTCAATTTTTCCACGAAAAGGGAAAGAAACATAATAATGTACAGATTCCGGGAATCGGCGTTCCGCGAATTTCCGAAATCGGGCATACGTGAAGGTTGCGAAAAAGTGAGGTTATGTCGACTTATTTTGTGTTAACAATTGCAATTGACAAAATGGGAATGAAAAATGAAAGAACGTTTCGTTTAGACGAAAGTCTGTCCGAACCTCTTTCTGGGGGTAAAATGGGATTTCGGGATTTCCGGGTGGGAAGTTGTCATAGTGTAAACAAAAGATTCGGCGAAGTGTGGGATTCAAATGAAACATTCGAGCGCAGCGTTCGAAGTGTTTTGTTTTGCCGGAATCGCGAGCGTCGTTTATACCGATTCTCGGCACAACGGTTGCAGTCGTCGACGAGTAGAGACGTGGATTGTTCTACTGAAGGAAAGTCGGGTCGTTGTAATTGTTGCGTTCAGCCAAGTTTTCGGGATGTCGACGTACGCGCGCAGAGCCCCGTTTTCGCCTAGATTCATTTGTGAGTGAATATACATTTAGTGGGTTTAATTGACAAATAAAAAATTCGATCAAGATTTTGTCAGTGAAATAATTGACAGTCGTTTGTGAGGAAAAATTTTTGGGGGAATTTTGGACAATTTTCTGTTACATTGTGTTAGTTTTGGGCAATGCTTTTCAATTGTTTTTACTCATTTTTCATTTAAATTATTTAATGTTAAGTGTAAATTTGTAAGCAACATTTTCTTGCTCCTGTTTCTGTCAGAAAGGTTTGGATTCATGTTTTAGTTGTCATTCAATGAGATTTGATAAAAGATGGAATTCAAAGGTATAATTTTATAACTTTGGGTGGGAACTGAATTGTTAAGAATTGTGTAATTTACTTTTGTTTTTACAATTTTGTAAATTGAAGTAAAAGTTTACAATTTTTACTTCAATTGACAAATAAGAATTGGTGACACTATCATTATTCAATTGTTTTAAATGAATCGTTAATAAATGTAATAATTTTATTAAATCAGTGAAGTATGATTAAGAAATCATAAATATACAGTAAAGAAAACATAGTTTCTCTAAAATCATTATTTTATAATTTTAGAGACTTTTAAATGAAATTGTTCTATAGTATTATATTTAAATAATAAAGTTAAATAATGTCACAATTGTAGGAAAGAGTTATGGAAAAGTTCAAAACTATCTTCTGTCTTCCTTCAGTGAAAAGTCCTAATCTATTAACTTTGTATGAAACTTTTGAATGTAACAATAGGATTATCTTAATAACTCATTTCATTGAAAAGAATCAAGTTCTTCAGGTCGATACTTCAAACCCTAATCCAGATTTTCTTTCTCTGGAGAGAGAAAAAAAATCTGTACTTTTTGATAGTAATTGTGTACCCTAATTGGGTACCCTAAGTAATTGTGTACCCTAAGTGACACTTTACTTAGGGTACACAATTACTCATTTTTATGTAAATTAATTAAGAGATATGTTTCAAATTATCAATATTAATGTGCACGTAAATTTTCAAACAATCATTCCCCATTACTTTCATTTATTAAAAGTCATTATTTTTTATTTCATCTTTTTGGATGACAATTTAGTTTGAATTTCAACTAATCAATCTCAAAATTATTTAATAAAAAATCATCAATTAAACATCAGTTTTGTAAAAACAAATACATTTTTTACATTCATTTTACATTCATTTATTTATTATTTACAATATGTAATTAAAATTATTTGACGGCAATATGGGAATTCCAGACAAAATTTAATTTACACACAGGAATGAATTTCCATTTATTAATAATAAATAACACAATTTGTTTTTTTAATTGAAATTTTATTTATAATTCAAGCATTGATATGAAATACAATATAACAATTAATTTTTCTACAAAATAAATTGCAGTCCTAATATCACTAATAAGAGGAATTTTATAAAATGATTCCTAAATTTTACATTTATAATTTTAAAAACATTTGATTAATGAAGCTTAATCATTATTATTAATAATAATTTTGTATTATTTAATAACAATGATAATTTTATAATTAATGTATCAGGAAATTAAATTCATTATTATCAACATTATCACATTATTCTTGCTTCAAATACCGAAGAAAATTGTTTATAACAAAAACTTTACATTTACAATCGAAGCTAATGGTTTCTGGAATTTTTCAGGTAAATCGCCGTTCTTCCCAACAAGTCTAGAAGAGCAAGGCAGTGCGCTGCTCGAGGATCCGAGCGCGACCGGTCAGTTGGATGGCGTTGGCGTCGGAGTCGGCGGTGTCGTCGGCGTAGGTGTCGGGGTCGGAGTTGGTGGAGGAATTGCGGCACCCCAGGCCGCGCCCCTTTCGTCACCTAGTCGGAGCAGTCCTCACAGCCAGGGTAGCGAAGGCGGCGAACGCTACTCCAGGAAAGTTTTCGTCGGAGGTTTACCACCTGATATTGATGAAGGTATAAATCCTCCCAAAATGACCAATTTCAACTGAAAAACGCATTCAAATTTTCAGGATATAAAAAATAACAATAATAATAATAATAATTAGACGATGAGAAGGGGAGAATTTTGGGAACTAGTCGAAACTCTAAAAGAGGGTTTTTTGGACAAAATCTGTATGCACTATTGTATTCGGGAGGAGCAATTCATTTGATTTGAGTACAAACACGAGTATATTTGGTGCATTTTAGAAAAAAAGGGTTTTTTTGGAAATTAAGGTTTTTTGGAAAATATTTTAAAAGTGGTTTCAAGAAGGTCGAGTGGGTACTCAAATGAAAGGATTTTTTGTTGCAAACACAATGGTGTTAAGATAAAAGTCAAAAAGGTGGAATATAGAAAATTTTGATAAGAGTTATTTTTGGGTTTCTCCAAATATAGCCTTGTGGGTATTAGAATTAAAGGATATTCTTATAAATAAATGTCTGTAATCGACTCTCAGAAGTTAGTAATGAAAAAGATGATTTTATTGCATAGCAATATGAAAGATACTTAATTGTTCATTGACATGAATTTACGAAGATATGAACTAACAATTGATAATGTTTTCAGATGAAATCACCGCCAGTTTTCGTCGCTTCGGGCCCCTGGTTGTGGACTGGCCTCACAAAGCTGAGAGCAAGTCGTACTTCCCTCCCAAAGGCTACGCTTTCCTTCTTTTCCAAGTACTTTATCAGTCAAACCAATTCGACGTCCAATTAATTAATGCATCATCTCACGATCCGATAAATAATTGACCGGCTAATTATCAGATTTACAAACTTTTGCTACTGCTTTCTACTTTAACAGTTCGCTCGACGTAAATTGCAATTTAGTCGCGGCGACGGGTAATTACGAGATTGTTTGTTCATTACTCAAACTAAACAGGAAAATACTGTGGAACACAATATTTTACATGTATTACAAACACATTAAAATTTCAGTAATTTTATGATCCTAGCGCAATCTGCTTTAAATAGAAAATATTAAAAATCTGTAAATTAAAAGGATTGTTTTAATTTATACATAAAGGGCTTTTAGATTTAAATTATTGAAATAAATTGCGATTTAAAAAAATCAATGATTTAAATTAAACTAAATTAGACACAAGTTTTAAGATTCTTAAGAATCTTAGTAAGAAATTAAATGTAAAAAATAAAAGCCTGAATCAAATAAATTCAATTTAAATCAATTAAATCCGAATCAAATTCATTTGTAAAAACAGAATCATCATTTTTAACAGTTCATTCATCCATCCATTCTTTCAATCCCTAAAGGAACACAATTCTACTGAAATTCATTCATAGATAGATTCCCCAATTAATTGGTCGACCCCAAATTCGCATCTCAACACCGCACTAACAAAACCGTCGCATTTCAGGACGAAAGTTCGGTGCAACAGCTGATCGACGCGTGCATCCAGGACGACGACAAATTATATCTCTGCGTGAGCTCGCCGACGACCAAGGATAAGCCGGTGCAGATCCGGCCGTGGCGTCTGAGCGACGCGGACTTCGTGCTGGATGCGTCGATGCCGCTGGACCCGCGTAAAACGGTCTTCGTCGGTGGTGTGCCTCGACCCTTGAAGGCCGTTGAGCTTGCCATGATTATGGACCGGCTGTACGGCGGCGTCTGCTACGCAGGCATCGACACGGACCCTGAACTTAAATACCCCAAGGGCGCCGGCAGGGTTGCGTTCAGCAATCAGCAGAGCTACATCGCCGCCATCTCGGCGCGATTCGTGCAACTGCAGCACGGCGACATCGACAAAAGGGTACGGGTTGAAAAAAAGTAGAAAAAAAGAATGATGTTTTATTGCATATTCTAATACTTTGATACGTGCTCTACAATATGGATTTAAAAAAGTAGAAACTGTTATTTGTCATGTTTTCGAAAGATTTTTTAGAGTCAGGGAAGTTGTTACTTTGAACTCGATTATCTGGAAAACTTTTTTGCAGGAATTCTTAACTAAAAAGTTAGTTACACGAATTTTGATCCGATTTTGATGTAATTTTAATTCAAATGTTTAGAATCTGATAATGAATAGTTTGGTCAGACGGAATTTTGATAGTTCAATTTGAAAAAAAGTTAATCATGTTAATGTAAAAAAAAACTTGAAAAAGTCCTATTTTTTGCCTATTCTTTTATGAAGTCGGAAGAAAGAACTGAATTCGGAACATTTTGGCGCAAACTAAATTGGAATGGAATAAAAATTGGTATACCTTTAACTTTTTAAAAATGCCCTATATTTGATTAATTGATTTGTTTTAAACTTTTTTGCAATAAACAAGTTAACTTTTGTTTTCTATCCATTAATACCTCTTTGCAAAACAAGTTTCATCGAAATCGGTAGAATTTTAGTTACGATTTTAGCCATTTTACCAGACGATCCCCTTATAGCAAACTGAGGGGAATAGGATTGCAGAATTCTTAATTTAAATGGAGAATGGAAAAATAGATTCTTCTGAATTTGATGCTTCTCTAAGTTAGGGGATGATGAGATTTCAGGAATTCAATATAGAAGTAATTGAAATGGAAGGAATGGCAATCCAGGATCTTAAAACTGTAGATAATAGAGAATTTGATAAAATATACTTTTAAATTTCTTTTTATTCGAAGTCCAATAATGATGAGATTTATGGAAACAAATTTCCTTTTGAAAAATACCATGTAACACATTAATTACAACCCTTTTCAGTTAAAAAAATCCCCAAAAACCCACTCCCACAATCGTAAAATATGTAAAAATTTTAAAAATGCTAAGCATTTAATTTCGCTATCACAATTTATAATAAATTATTTGTAAATTGACTACTATTACATAATTCACTTTTAACGATAAATTAAGGATATTCTTAACAATAATAACTTATAATTTATGAGTAATTACTCATAAATTACTCATAAATGTGAACGTATCGCCAGTCTTTCACTCGTCTCATTACCTTATTATATAATATTGATTTACAACACCCGCAGGCACAAAACAATATTTAACTGAAATAAAGTTGAATTACGATTGATCGATTAATCAACATTTTCAATTTCTAAACGAAAAGTCGCGCATTGTTAGCCAATTACACACTTTTACCAAGTTTTACGAGTAGATTTCGCAAAATGTCTTGCATTTCCTCTGCCAATATTTTCTCTCCGTGTGTACAACACAAATTGGCTGTTAAATGGTATTGACATTGCATACAAAAGGTAGAAGAATGATTCCAGTACCAAGAATAACGCAAACAAAATCGTGCCATTGTTACAAGGCTGCGATTACATGACTGCACTTCTCTGGTTTCATAAAAACAACGCTCCGAAGTAATGAAATGATTTAACCGAACGCAAAGGTGCAACTCAAAACGAACTTCGGTTAATAAAACGAACCTTGATCGTTTTGTCAACTCTTTTTCCGGCGTTCCATCAAACTTTCAGATCACGAAATGTCAGGAGTTGAAATATAAAACTCCCCAAAAGAAATTACTAATTTTAACGGTTTCGATTCCTTTTGATATTAATTTTAAATTCCGAAAATGTAATGTAAATGTAAATAGGAAATCGTTTAATTTGAATACCCACAAGACTGTGTTTCATTTATTGTGAAAAATAGCATTTTTGAGTTATTTTTTAAAGAAAAATTGTCTTTTATGATTTTTTGTCCTCGCGGTTGTTTTTGGACTGAAAAATCGTTTAATTTGAGTACAAACTCGGCTATATTTGGATGACATCATACATTTTCAAAATACTCACTTTTTTCAAAGAATTCAGATTTTTTTTGCAATTTAGTCCAAATATAGGCATGTTTATACTCAAACTAACGGATTTTTGCTTTTAAACATGATAATGTTAGTGAAATTCTCTAAAAATCCATCAGTTCTGTGAAACGAGTCAAAAGTCGTTTTGCATTCTTGCGTTCTGATTGTCTGAAGCTTGTTTTCCATTGGTATAAATCAATTTACGTATTTTTGTTTCTGAATCGATTTATTGGAAGACTGGCATTTCGGCTGTAAATAAAAATGTGTTTGACGAGATGAGAGCACTAAAACAGTTCCTTATTTATAACAGGTCGAGGTCAAGCCCTACGTCCTCGATGATCAGATGTGCGACGAGTGTCAGGGTCAACGGTGCAGCGGCAAATTCGCCCCCTTCTTCTGCGCGAATGTTACCTGCCTCCAGGTATTAGAATCAATTTGCATATTAATCTCACTGCGCAATGTCAATACGTAATTGCTAGGGTATATTTATCGCCGATGGAATTGGCCGTGAACTTTCGGTCGCGGTTTTGAACTCGACTGCCACTGGGAAGGAAGCGGTACAGTTTTGTCGGGAATTGAATCGTTTCGGTGATATTCAGATTCGGGTTGATAAGTCATGAAAGTGGGTAAAATGTTTGATCTGGTTATTTGATGTAAAAAGGAGTTTTTCTAAATTAATTAAAAAAATTAATGAAAAAATTGAAAAAAGAGGTCTCAAGTAAATTAAAGGTAAAGTAAATTAAATTAAAGTAAATTAAAGGTAAAGGGTAGTTTTTGAAAAAAAGAAGAGGAAAGAAAAATAGAAATAGAGGTCTGAAGTGCTGTAATTATAAAACAAATTATAAAAAAGTAGTACGTTGAAAAAAGTCTGAAAAAATGTGACAGCGTTTGAAAATCTTTGATACATTTTGAAAAGGTCTCCAAAATTGACTGGCATACTTTTTCATACTTATTTTTCATAGATTCACATACTCAGATATATCGTTTTACTCTGAAAATGTTTGGAGCTCTAAATAATGTTTTGTTATTTTTCTTCTCCTTTAGAGTGAATTGAATGTAATATTGTAATTTTATACTATTATCCAAACTTTCACAAGATAATAGAGCAATAATTTTTTTGTCTGAATATGCCTGTAGAACTACAGATAAAAGTATCACATTATATTTTTGGGTAATAATATTCATTATAACAGCTAGAAAATAATGAAACTTTACCTATCCAGGGTCAATATTATGTTAAAGGAAAATAATGAAACCGAATAATTATTTCCAATTCATCATTTTCATTCCTATTCATTCATTTTCCTCCTTAGTGACACAGTTGGTGACATAATATCATTATTTTTACATTTTTTTTCATTAATTAAAGATATTTTTAGCAAAGTGAACTTTCTTAGTGAAAAAACATTTCTGAAAAATCTGAAAACTTTTGATAAGCTGTTTGTAAATAGTATGCTTTCTTCAAATTCTGAAAACATTTGAAAAATTCTAATAGTCCCCAAATTTTGAAATTTTTCAGAGTGAAGAAAATAAACTCATTGCAAGGTTATTCCCAGAGTTTCAGAGAGTTTCAAAAGTTTTTATGAAACGAGGAAACATCAAATATTTTTAGGATGTTTCAGACATTTTATTTCTATTAAGGAAGACGACTTTGTTTTTATACATCTTTTTCTTTCTCTATGCTCCATATATACGCTACATATAAAGTCTCAAAATTGTTTAAAATCTGTAAAATCTGTAGGTCTGCCAGAGTCTCATACAATGTTTTTGATGACACTTTGACAGTCTCTGAAATACTCAAAACTAACATGTGTATTCAAACATTTTATTCTTACAAAATTGCAACTGCAAAATGAACAGACGCACATTTTGACAAAAAATGTATAAATTATATCAACTAGGATTTGCTTGTTACCCTAAATATCTACTTCCATACAATTCACTTACGGCAATTAATTTGTGGATTTTTGGAAAAACACTCATTTTTCATTGATTCTTATTCCAATTCCACACAATTCATACATTCTTATCCCAACTGTGACATTTTTTCAATTTGAATTGCTCCTTGGAAATGTTTGATTTTATTATGCAAATTTGGCATAGTTCAAAATTTCACATACAATAAATAATTAAAATATTAACAATTCCTGACTACCTGACCTATATATGGACCATATATGAATCATTTATGAATTAAACTACTATGAATAACTTTTTTAATTATTTATTTCATTTCAACTTTTGAACTCTTTCATAACGTTCCAACTTTATAAGTATAAAGTTTGAACTGTTCGAATCCCAAACAGGACGAAACGTTCACAGAAACTTTTATAAGACATTAAACGATTAACAAACGTTTATAAAACGTTTTAAGGGGAGGTTCCCTTGGATTTGGCTGAAAAATAGGCAAATTTTGATATTTTTATGGGATAGCGAAAAGACTTACGAACTTCCGGTTTGGTTAGTTCTATTCTGTAATTATTGAACAACAAGTTGGAATTTTGTCGAAGTAAAAAACCAAATTGACGGCACAAAATGGCCGCTCGCGCAGACTGCGGTTTCGGTGAGAGCGCTTCACAACTTCGGTCCACGCCCTCTGGTGGATAACTGAAATCAGAAATATTTTGTCTAAAAATGATGAAATTCCCTATGGCTTATACCTAACTAGAATGAAACTGGACAAATTGACCAAGTTATGGACATTTGAAACAAAAATTGCATTTTTTTCCCCCTTTTTCAACTTTGACCTCGCTTAAAAAATAGTTATTTAACAATTTAATGGCCCAATTTCATTCTATTTAGGTATAAGCCACAGGAAATTTCATAAACTTTAAATGGGCGAAATATTTCCGATTTCATTTCACCACCAGAAGGCGAGAACTAGAACTTGTGGAGCAATGACATCAGTTCACGCGAGCCACCATTTTGTGCCGTCATTTTGGTTTTTTACTTCGACAAAATTTCAACTTGTTGTTCAATAATTAAAGAATAGAACTAACCAAACCGGAAGTTCGTAAGTCTTTTCGCTATCCCATAAAAAATGTCAAAGTTTGCCTATTTTTCAGCCAAATCCAAGGGAACCTTCCCTTAACTAATTGAATTTCTTTCAGTGTGCAGAAAATTACTCGACAAATTTGTGGATTATTTTAATTATGTATCCATCTTATCACTCAATTTCATAACTCAATTTCATAATTGCTTTATTTGTTGAAACAAATTCGTTTTTATGCTGAAAACGAGTTGTTTCAATGACAATAGTTATAAAAGTAGGCAGCTTCCGTGGAAATTCGCGCATTAATCCCAACGATTTTCAGCAGCGAAGGAACGACCGGGCGTTTTTGAAAAGCCGGTGACAATGCCTGACGTTAAAAGACGAGACAAAAGGACTGAGGATTAAAGAAAGTTACAGTGGCACTTTTCCGTCGTAATCGCACCGCCACGTTTTTGCACGTTTAAAGAGCTTTGTAAAGTAATTTCATTACGCTAACATTTCTTGCGGATATTTATGACGCGTGCTTCGAACGCGATTTTATTTGTACGAAATTTATTCGTCGGGCTCAACGTCAATGTTCCATCGCAGTAAATATTTACGCTGCGAGTTTTACACTGGCGCTCCGCGATAAATTAACCCTCCCCCTCGTTGTTCGCAAGGTATTGCCCACGAGTGATCCGCTGGCAGTTATGGCCGATCAAATAATTCGATTGTCCAAATCGTTATCGAGATTTCGTTCGACTCCGCCGGGCTTTCAATTTAAACAGTCAAACAAAGTTAACGGTAACATGTATTATTAATAATGAATGTCACCGTAAACTTTGTTTGATTGTTAAAATTATGCTAATGAGAATAATTTTCAGTTTTGGAACAATGTTAAAAGTTACTAGTATTGTAAGTTCTGCTTCCACGATGCTCGAAATTCATTTTGCGAGTTACGTTAATATTTGGCAGTAAGTCAGGGATATTTATAAAAAACTCTAATGAACGACGATTTAATTTAATTGATCAGCGAAAAGAGCAATTTATATTTTCCGCCAGATTTATTTGACATAGCGAATGAAGGATCGGGCGCAGAATTATGAGGGATATCGCGCCTCGGGTATTTCTTGATTTAATTACCTACTCTATAATTCAGCCAGTGCGATTAAACACGTCGACCAAGGATGCAAGGTAGCTCATCCTATCCTTTCGTTGTTTGTTGTCATTATTCCTTTTATCATACAGGTCATTCATTCGCACGCTGTCGTTCAAATTAATGTGCACGAAGAATAATTTCTTCTTTATAACATTTTGTGAATGATTATTTGTAATATTGCATGAAGACCAGAGTACTCCTAAGGTAGCTAAATGAAATAATTCAATCTCTTAGCAATTAATTACTTACTAATGAATAAATTTTTCATCGTTTATTTAATAATTTAAGCAATTATAATTACTAATTAGCCCAATCCTCGCTAAAAGTCACAACAAAATAATATACAATCTTTGCCCTTGATAAACAATTAGTTTTACGTCTAAATCTACTCACTGAGAAAGAAACAAATATGCCAGTACTGGTTCGACTCTGGCACGCTAGTACTCTGGCATAACGTTATCATTCCAATACTGGTCCAGTACTGACAACTCTGGCACTGTGGCGAGGAATTAAGGGTATAGTCTTGACCTAGTTGGCCCAAAAAGTAGCACCTTTTAACGATTTTTTTTCTCGGAAATGAACAGAATCGATTTCGGGGGTTCGGTAAACGTTACTACCTAACAAACTGATGAGAATTTAGTATGTTGTTAATCAATCTACGAGAAATCGATTGATCAACAACATACTAAATCGGTGAAATAAAAAACCGGGCCTAATCGGCCTAAATTCTGAGAAGATGATGAAAGAATTGTGACATTTAAGGTTAACTCAATGAAATCCTATACAAAGATATCCAAATTCGTTCATCACTTTCTCAGGATGTAAGCCGGATACCCTGATTTTTTATTTTACCAATCGATTTCTCATAGTTTGATCAACAACATACTAAATTTTCTTCAATTTGTTAGATTGTAATTTTCTATATGATTATATACATCTGTCTTTGTTCACACTGATTTTCTACCTTAAGAATATGTCATAATATCTTTACCCAAATATGTGGACGGTATCTATATAAAAAGTAGTTGCACTGTAATTCTTCATTGCGGAAAGCGCTCCGCCCGTCTCTCCAGCAGGTCGCTGAGATCATCTGAAAAAGAATAGAGTTGTCAGTTAAAGTAATTAAATTTAATTATCTATAATTAGACTAGAATCGACTAATTTCATGCAAAATTAACAAAATGGCAGATATATTTTAAAAAGTCGATTTTTGGGGGTGTTTTTTTTGTATTAAAAATCAAAAATTGATGCATTGTCACAATGCTAGTTTAATTTACAGGGGATTAAATGAAGAACAATGTTGTGAAATTTCAAAGCAATTCATTGAAAACTTTTTTAATTAGGAGGGACGGAAGAATGAAAAATGCTGTTTCGAGAAAAACGCGTTTAAAGTTTTAAGTTCCGTTTTTTTTTGTAAAAACGCGACTTTTATGGAAACCCAGTGGGAAATTGCCAGGGTACAAAATTGCCAGTGCTGAGTCAGTACTGGAATGATAACGCCGTGTCAGAGTGCCAGAGTTGTTAGTATTGGGCCAGTGCTGGAATGATAACGTCATTCATGTTGTACTCTGGCGTGAGGAGAGTACAACAGTGCCAGAGTCGTGCCAGTATTGGGACGTTTGTACCTTCCCTCTGGGAACTTACGTTAAGTCTGCAATTACTGGCCCATACACTAAGAAAAAAATACAGTTTCCACTATTTAAGCTGTGTGTATTCCGTTGTTTTAACTGAAGATTCAGCTAAAATAGCGGTACTGTTATGCAAAAATGGTTGACTTGAAGTCAGCTATTTTAACTGAGGTGTATACCGTAATTATGGCTGTTTTTTTTCAGTGTAATCGAGTCCTTCCGTTTCCTCAGACTGCTCCTGGTCCTGCCCAGGAGCAGAAGGAATCTCCCAAAATGCTCGTCCCAGATTTACCCATTCATGCCGGGCGCTTAGGTCGTTTTATGCGTTACGCGCCACCACTTATAATCGCTTGTAACTTCGTAACCGTTTTTGAATATCGGTTTGCGAAATTAAAACATTAAGATTATGTAAAAAGATATAATAGATTTTTTGAGCTAACAAGGTAGACTGTATCCTTAAATTATTAAAATATCCTAAAATTTTAAGGAACTTAAGAAAAATACATGCATCAGCATGTATTGACCTCATATTTTACTTGAAACATAGTAACTGCAATGTACATGCCACCACGGATGTTTTACCTTAAAGGCTACTGCGTCGGTTTAGACCATTTATCAAGAACACTGGAATGACAAATTTTAAACAAAATTTATTTTGAAAGGTACATAGCCCGTAAATGCACCTGATGTTTGAATATACATTTGTCATCTAAGTGACCTCAAAGTGTATAAATAAAAGCGCCCAATATTTTTGCTACGGTTTTTAAAGAACTGAACTGATGTAATAGTACCAACATTTTGTTTTAAGCGCAAACCAAGTTAGAATAGCTGAAAAAGCATAAAAAATTAGATTTCACTTGTCGAATTTAAATACAATTTTGCTCCTCCTTCGCATTATTCACTCAGAAAAATAATATATTAGTTCCAAATAAATTCACTTTAGCGTAACTAAATAATTTATTTGAAATGAAACCAAAAAAGTTATATATTTGGGATGAATAAATGTATATTTGTTTCACGATTCTTAATTGAAATATATATATTTCATATGTAGTACAGCAAATAAGGACTTATCAGTTCGAAATAAATAAAATCATTTAGCATAACTAAATTCTTCCAAATAAATGTATTTATTTGGAAACATGTTTTATTTGAGGCAACTAATTAATTTTCTGAGTGCTTGCAGTTTCGGGTTTTTCGTCTAACTTTGATCGATTAAACTTTTATGTATATATCTGTTTGACGCCCGACTTAAAATCCCTTAAAACTTCCCAGTGGAATAATACAATTATTCGCTATCGGGTAAAAAGGTTTGTATGAAATTTATTTTTAATGGCAAATTTTGGTAGCTATCTCAATGGTTATTTTAGTTTTTATTTCATTTTATTTATTTTTATTTAGTTTAGTGTATGAGATAAGACCTTATTTGTACAAGAATCTTTGCCCTAAGTAACATCTATAACATCTACAAACCACCGTAGAACCAATGGAATCCTTTCTTGAACGTTATGTTTTTGTTATGTCGCCCATTAGCCAAGATAATGATATTTCAGATGTTTGTTAGTACTGCGCCCTGTCGCGGAATAACTCCTTTATTTCTATTTTCTGTACGCGAAGGGGCTGTATTTTATGTTAGATTCTTCTTGCTTCAGTGGATTCTTTGTTCACTTTGGTTCGTACTATTAGCGCGGCGCAATTATTTAAAATGTGGAATCGATGCAAAATGCACAATGCCGCACATGATAAAAGGCCCCTACAAATCGTGATTATTTTTTGCTCCATGTGTCTGTTCGCCCATTGGTTATTAGGTGTGTACAATGCTCTGTTTTATTTCTTTCGAGGAAAGCATGTCGAAATAGGGAATCAAGCACGCGAAATCAGGACGAGTTTTCGACGACATCGTCCTCCGGCGAAGTCAATTTCAATGGGGATAAAAGATCAAAGTGTAGGCAGACAAATGTTATGTTCAATAATTAGATTAACGTAATATTTTCATAAAAGAACTTTGTTATTACAGATTTTGCGTCTTTGTTGAATATCTGTTCTATTATTACAAAATTTGTTAGAAATTGAATCAATTTTACAGCCATATTGGAAAATGGTCGACAATATATTTGGTACACACAAGTTGGCAAAGTGTGACATTTTAAAAATTAAAAAAATTTTTTTCTTTGAGATGTGTCGACACACCCTGCTGAAAAAAATGACGTAGAGTTCAAATGTGGAACCCATATGAGATCGTATATACAATCCACATATGAACAGTACGTCATTTTTTACACCAGGGCTGAGAAGCGGCACACTTTAAATGTTGCATTTTTATGCATAACATTGAATAGAAGACTTCAAATTTTTCGAATTAAATGCGTCCTTTTTCACAAAAATTAGTCAAGTTACACCCCAAAGAAAAAAATGTTTTAACTTATGTCGAACTTGAATGGTGTGCTTAAAAATGTTTTGATCCAATTTACCAACATGGTGATAAAATTTATTCATTTTCCGGTAAATTTTGCTAAATTTCAAATATCTACCATGATTTTATCTGAACTTATTCGCTTTTGAAATTTACTTAACACTTTGTGATTTTTTTCTCCGGGTGTGGAGGTGGGAATGGTCCAATATTTCATATGACTTTAACCCTCTATCCGGGATCGCTTATCCCCTCTACTCGCATGGATTTCGCGCCTTTCAAATTTGAGGTTATATTTCAAATTTGAATCGTCGAATCCATGTGACGCGCGCAACTTTTCACACATACATTTAACGATATTCAAACTGATTAGTCAATCCCCTCTTCTTTCACAGCAAGACGGTTTCGGATAGAAAGTTAAAGATACATTTCAAATGTTTGCGGACTCAAAAATGTACACAGTAAAAAATTAACGGAGTTTGAGGCTACGTTGTGAGTGTAAGAGTAAGGGAGTGAAAATTCACACCGCGCGGCGTCATTTTGTCTACTGCGCATGCGCATTCCAGCCAAAATGACTCCGCGCGGTGTGAATTTTACTCCGTAATTTAACTCCGACTAACTTTTGACACCGTTAAAGAGTGGACCTGCTGGAACTCCATATTGAGTGAATATTTAACTCCCATGACACCCATTTAACTCCGGATTTTTTACTGTGTACTTATTGACAATTTGTTAAAACAATCTCGTTAATAAAACCTCTCATACAAAAACTCCCTTTCTTCGTTTGTTTTCCCTCGATGCGCTTGGGAGTTAAAAAATTACACGTTACTTCAGACGTAAACTCGATTTGTTGACAACTTTTGTCGAGCGGTAAAAACGCCGTGTCGGAAGCTCCATTTCAATTACGCGCTTTTCATAATGAACCACTTTGTAGTGAATAATCGAAAACCGACACGTTTATGAAAGATGTAAGATATCATTATCCTGTTCATATATACTATTAACTTTACTATGAGGTGTATCATTACCCACCGTATAAGTGTATTATTATAAAGGTATCATCTACATCCAACATCGATATCAACTAAACCGTTCAGCTACCGTGCGGGAAAAATGATACTTCATCGGATCCGGCAAACTTTTTCTGATTTGAGCACTCTCTAAATTTCAAAGTGTGAAAAAACATTCACTTTTTCAAATAAGTGAATTTTCACTTATTAATGAGTGCATTTGCACTTATTTTTTCAAATAACCAATTTTTTACTTAAATAAAAAGTTGTCTACTTGAAAGATTCATTATCTCGATTCTATTTCACTTTATGCATTCTAAACTGATTGACCAAATTTATTTTTATATTTTTTATATGGGAGAAAAGGGTTTTATCAAAGTAAGGAATATAACCAGTTGGAAATTAGAGCCTAATTTGGGGAAATTAATTATGTTTGCTTAAGGTGAATGGAAGAAAATTTTTGGAGGAAGGATTTTAACTTAAAATTTTAACTTAAAATTTTTAAGTGACCTTTGAACGTTCGTTTTGGCCGAACAGGTATTGAATTATACTTTGGTTGGCAGTCATAATCGAAAGATTGCGATGGTGTAAGGTTTGATGGACAAGGTCATCTTGTTATCAGATGCTGAACGATGTAATGATATTATACAATTAGTTGGGAACGCCTTAATTAATAATCGCTATCTTGTACGTCTTGTTCGCTTGCCGAGAAAAACGATGGAATGAAAATAACGGTGTTGACAGCTTCTAGTTTAATTTTAATAATTATTTAAAATTTATTCAAATAAATTTGTTTTCTTTTTTATTTATTCTTGTCAAGGGGAAATGTAAAATGTAATAGTCTGCTATGTGTAAGAAATAATGGACATCATTAAACTGTGGCATTCAAATGTGCAGTGACAAAAACGAGGAAATTTTGCAATAAAAATCAAGATAAAGGTAATCTCCCAAAATTTGTTCAAATTTAGGTACCAAAACGCCCTGTGATTGCACGAATATGTATACATATGTATATATAGGTCAGACAAAGTTATACCGAAATTAGGACATGGACACTGGTGCAATACACATTTCGTTCTACTTGTTCATTGTTTTTGCAATGAAAGTCTTCGTTTACTAAGAAGAAAATTTGCAAAATAATATGAAAAAGTTAGTTTTGAAACGATGGTTCGTGTCGTTAATCATGTTGTTTATTTGTTATTCATTTCGATAAACAAACATTGGTAGGGCTATTAACCCCATGTATATCTTGAATTAACTGAACCCAAAACAACTAAATTCTGAGCTTGAAACCACCGAACTCTCCTTAAAACAATGCACTCGACCCAAATGATTTATCCGGTTATCCGAACTCTATCAACACCTCAGTTGAATAAATTAACCCCTTCATCAGTGTTCTATCATAATTTTAGGCAATCCGTGTTTCTGGGATCTTAATCTTTCCACGTTTATCTTAATCGTTACAAGCTTCTAAGAAATGAAATTATTATTCTTTATGTTTAATTGAGTAACTGTTATTTGTAAGAACATTGGACTGAATTGGGGTAAATAGTTGGTAGAGCAGCTAATCATTTATGACTGCTATTTTATGTTTTACCAACAAACATTTTTTTCTCTTCTTAAAACCATACCATTAACCATTGTAATGTTCTTAATCAAATACTCTAAGAACAATTGTCTTGAGTCAAGAAAAATTGTCTTGAGTCAAGAAAAACTGTCTTGAGTCAAGGAAAACTGTCTTGAGCCAAGAAAGTCTGCGAAATTCTGCCAGACTACAACCACTCTGTTTTTAGTCAGGGTCAGGAATATAGTCAGGGTCAGGATCGCCTTTCAGACCGTTATCTAGACCATTCCCGAACTGAAAAGAGGCTCGATTCAGTCTGGAAATAGTCTAAATAATTGTCTGGCTGGCCATCCTGACTATATCCAATCTGCCAAACTAAACGGAGTCTGGCTCTAGTTTGGTACCAGTATAGATATACTCTGGCAATAGTCAGGTACTCAGACTGAATTAGTTAATTTTAGCTCGCAGGACTAGAATGCCTCTAAGTGTTCCCTATAATGGTATAGGGAATATATCGACTAGCTGGTTCGCGTAAAACTGGTTTGGATCTGGAAACCATTGTGGAACCTTGGTTCAAGTATCCATCCACTATTCCTAGATAGGTTCCATGATTGGACACCCAGAAGACTGTCTAGGAATACGTTGATCACATCCAACGACTTCTCTCATGTTTTCTACGCGAATCTTCACGCTCTTTTTGCATACATCTAATGGTTCCTGCCGAAATTTTTCCATCCCAACCTAATGGCCTCCGTTGGAACCTCTCCATCCCAACCTACTGGTTCCCGATGGGATCTTCTACCTCCAAATCCCAAGCTTCATCCTTCCCTCTTGGACACTCGCCCTCTGCCATCACTCTCCCACCCATACCCTTGCCACCCCGAAACCCCATGCTCGCCCTCGGCCAAACCAGGCCATCTCGCGATCGCAGCATGGGCGTGCCCGCGCGCCTAATCCAAATAACCGTCCACCTTATCAGCCCTGCGAACGGCCGGGCCGTCTTGCGAGCATGCAAACAATTACCGGCGATTAAAATCGGGTGTCCCACAGCCGCCCCCCGAATATGCTAATCCCGGCCCGGCAATACAATTTCGCCGCCGATCGAAGCGTCTTAACCGGCGACTCGGCCGCCGGCCCTAGCTCGGATTTTCGGCTAGCTGGTCGTCCGTGTGGTAGCGCCCACACAGCCGCACCTGTGTGTGCGTGTGTCCCTGTGACATCGCCTCCAATTCCCAAACACCCCGCGAGCGAGACAGCCGCTGCCAGCCGACGGAGACGCCGATAGATAAATGAGCGGGGTGGCTGGGTGGGCGGTAACACCCCCCCAGGTTTGCCGTTCGCGGTATATAGGCAGCGACGACGTCGATGCCAGGCACGTCCGCCTTTTGGGCCACTCTGCGCTGTATAAAGCGACGTGTACGTGGATTCACACAGTCGGTGCACGTCCTATATACGTAGCCACGCGGGCACAGCCACACGGAGCCGTGTAAGCCGCGATGGTTCCGGCGACCGGTCCCTGTGTATGTGCCTCGGCGTGCATACCCTTCCATTCGTGTGTATGTGTGTGTGTGTATGTGTGGGTACATGTGTACGTGGCGTGAATACATGGAGCGTGTAAAGGGTAGGACCGCGGCTGGCTCCCGCGACCGGGGTCACTTATGTATATAGCGACGTACTCGGCTCGCGAACTCGCTGCAGACCAGATCCATAGTTAATTACCGGCCTAATCTCTATTCGCGATTGCCTGAAACCGCTCGTAAATCCCTATCGGTCCGTTCACCGCACGCACACCGAGCAAGGCTATACGTGCGGCGTTTCTCCAACGAGCCCTAAAGTCCATTGCGCGCGATCTGGTAGAGGAAGAGAGACGGAGATAGGGATAGAGAGAGGTGTGGGTGAGGGGCGAGGCGGCGGCGAAGAACACGCGAAGGGAGCGATAGAGACGAGCAGCCCGCCGGACGAGCAAGATAAAGCGCGTACGCCGATAAAGCAGCGAGATGGAAGGCCCGGCCGAGTGAGAAAGGAGGAGCCGGCACGTGAAGGGGACGGGGCACGCCGAGGATCGCGAGCGATGCCCCGCGAATTGCATAAGTGCCGCATGCGGGCGAGCTCCGGAGGCGGCCAATTGCGCCGGGAGAGCTGGGAGTGGGGTTTTGGGTTAGGTTTTTGGAGGATGGTAGGAAGGGGTGGAGGTTTTGGAAGATTTGGATTGGAAGGTGTCTAAAAATGTCGTGGAAACAAGAGCAATCTTGCAGTAGGACTAAGGAGGGAGGTCAGAAAGAAATTTCTTTTTCTAAGACGTTACGGAAAGGTCTTAGAATTAGATGTTTTCAGGAAAAAGACCCTACCAAGAGTCTGAAGGAGTTGGAGTATCAATCTTATTGAGTCAAGAACTTATTGCTTTTGGCTCAACATTATGAAAATATGTGTATTCTTAACCTGACAGCCGTAAGATTAGTTTTGTTACTTTCGTAAGTTTTGTTAGTTTCGTTAGTTTTGTTAGTTTTGTTAGTTTCGTTAGTTTTGTTAGTTTTGTTAGTTTTGTTAGTTTTGTTAGTTTCGTTAGTTTTGTTAGTTTCGTTAGTTTCGTTAGTTTTGTTAGTTTCGTTAGTTTCTAACTAACGAAACTAACAAAATTTCTTTAATTTTCTGTTTTTTAATTTCTTTAATTTCGTTAGTTTCGTTAATTTTTTGGTTGATCCAAAAGGTTTGGTCAACATTGTTTTTGATATTACTCCTCTATGACTAGGTAGTAGCAAATCTGAGTATTAAAGTATTTAAAAAACTTAGAGTTTAGACCTACATTATACGCTTCCAAATAACAAATTATATTAACCACCATATAATCTTATTGAAATTGTCAATAAGATCAAAGCACTGTCAAAAACCTCATAGAAACCTAAAGCCTAGTTCCAATGGTTGCTTCTAACAAAGCTGCCATTAATTACCCTAACAAACTAATCAGTCCCCAGATCCTCACAGTAACCTAAAACACTTTAACCTATCCCACGCTAAACCTAATTTCATCACATGTTTATCCCTCCACCCAGTTAGCTTAACTTTAAACTTGCCTGACCAGCCACCTTATTAAACCCAGCCAACTAATCAAGAATCCCCGAAATCCCCATCCTATCCTAAACGTTTACCTCCAATTAAAGGTAACCATCCAACTATGTTTATTCTTTCCAAACCTAGCTTAGTCGTCAATTCAGTTGACCGTCTACCTTATCAAACCTGGCAAACTAATTAAGGGTCCCCAAAATCCCCATCCTAACCTATCCCCGTACCTTCCACCAAACCTAACCTCTCGAAATTTCTCTCGCAGTCTCCACCCCTGCCCTAAAATTGAACGCTAACGTCGCAGCCGCCCGTTCCACCAGTTTTTTCACGCCACGCTCCCGACTAAGCCAAGCTCGGGTGCATGTGGCGCGATTGTTCTTTCGCCGGGGTTCAAATGGTAAATAAAGGTTCAGCGAGCGGATGAGGGCGATTGGCGGGGAATTATGCTGCGGAGGAAATATGCCGGGGAGATTCGCGGAGGAGATGCGCCTTACGTTAATCCGATAAGGTCTCTTTTTTATAGGGGAGAAATCGATGGCGCGCGATAAAATCGTTAAAATGTTTATTTTTAGGCGCAGCGCGGGGGCTTTCCACGATGCGGAGGCGGCTCGCACCGACAACGCTGACGGTAAACAAGTCCTCTGTCTTGTTTCGCTACTGCTTTATTATTTCGATGCCGCCAGCGCGACATTCAATTGATTCGTTCGTGATTTCGCGGTGGACACTTCTGACGTCCAATTCGAAACTGCTAAATGGTTGAGGTTGCGGTACTGAATCCAGATATCCATATCCGGATTCAAAAAATGTTTAACAAAATTGTTTAACTCATTTTTGGAATTTTAATCCAAAATTTGAGGTTAAGTGAGGTTAGATTAGGTTAATTCGTTTAGCCAATCAGCATGATTCTTCTGAGTGACATATGTATGCCAACATGTCACGTATATCACATATATAGGTATATCTCCACCATATATGCCCCATATATGTTCCTTCTATTATACCTGAATGGTTTTAACGAACTCGAACAATTGGCAAATGTATTTTTGCAAAATTACAAACTTGATCTAGAATATTCAAAATTGAATATATTCAATCTAAATGCATTTAATTTTGCAATACCGTCGCATTGCAAAATTAGTTTATCCCTCAATGTTGGTTGAGGAAATATAGGTTAGGTTATAAACTCGGAATATAGGTTAGGTTATAAAAAAAGTAAAAAAGCTTGCGACATATGCACCGGAGCATAATTACAAGAGGTAAACGGCGTAAATGATCGAGAAAAATAATACGGCATTGTGGGTGATATTTATAAAGTGTCCGTTTAAGGGTTAAATGAGCGTCGGACTGGCGGAATTGTCGCGTTGAATAATAAGCAGCGATACAGTTATATTGTTGGCGGCTTATCGTCAACCCTCCTTTAAAAGTCATAACATTAATATTTTGTAGACACTGCGCAGACATTCTGACGAATGCCCCTGTGAAGTGTCCTCACTTTTTCGTACGCGCGACTAGGTTCGCGGAATTGGATCTACAAACGGTTTTATAAATCGGGTTATTCGAGTGCAAAGTAGGAAAGGAAAACATAATTAAAATATTTTTTTTAGAAATTCAAAAAATTAAAATTTAACAATGTTTAGTAAAAAAGTAAATTGTACAAAAAGTAGTAATAATTTTTTAATACTTAAATTAATTAAATAAGTCAAAAATGAATAAATAAAAAAATATTGTTTACTTTTTAATACATTTTTATTATTTTTAATAATTTTTAATTATTTTATTTTATTTTTTAAATTTGAATTTAAATTTTAAATTATAGTTTTAAATTTACTGTGAAGTAAATGTTGTAGAATTTTTGTTTAAATCTTATAAAATTTGTTATATAAATTTGAAAATAATAGAGTATCTAAGATTAGTTCAAATATACATAATTTTCATTAAATAATAATATAAAGTAAATAAAATAATATATAAATGTAATAAAAAAATTTTAAAAAAATAAAAAATGTTATTTTTCACGTTGCGCTGAATACACTGTTGGTCGTAATGTTCGTCGGCGGAGCCGTGTCGAGTTCACGCGCAGCGCCGAGCGATCGCCTCGATCGCACGATACCGTTAAGAGAAAGAATCGCAAAATCGTCCGCTTCCGGCTCGAATGGCACTTCCGGTCACGACCTGTCGCGCGAAACTTCACGCGCGCGGTCAAATCGCGTTCTAAAAATGCTCGTTTCATCATCGCGCACGCGGAACGATTGCTCATTCGAAGCGAACAGTCACACGATTCGCAGAGAAATTGCGCGCGCTATTGTGCGTTACGTAAATGTGCATTATGTTCCGTCATCTTTTTGGTCGCTTTTTCCCCCTTTTCGCCTTTTTTCGTTACGCTACTGGTCTCGTTACGATTCGACGTATTCAGTTTTGTCGGAGTTAAAATGAAATAAGTACCTGATATATTCCCGATATATTTCCAATATATTCCCAACATATTCCCACAATATTTCTAATATATTTCAGCAATTTCAAATATATTCTCAATATATTCAATAATTAAAAATATATTCCAAATATATTGGAAAAGGTAAAATATATTCCCAATATACAAACTGAGAATATATTAATTCCCATTATATTTCACATACTGAGAATATATTAGGGATATATTTTTTATAATAAATATATTGGGAATATATGTTTCCTATATGGCCAATATATTCCCAACATATTCCCACTATATTTCTAATATATTTCAGCAATTTCAAATATATTCTCAATATATTCAA
>JABFPB010000600.1:0-35014 GCA_022817645.1 Ceratoteleas bidentatus
CTAGTGTCTGATTGGCCACTCGCTTTGCTCGTGGCCAATCATACTCGTGACAGAAGCATTTTACTTCTCCCACTTGTAAAGTAATATATTATTAAATAATCCGTTAAATATGCATAATAAATTTCTAAAATATCTGTGAATTAGCTATATAATAACTGTAATTCATCCGTCAATTATCCGCAATATATCTAAAACGTATCAATCTATTATCCCTAAAATTTTCAATCTTTGGACAATTTTGTTTTTTAATTTTCGAAATTGTGAAAAATTAAAAAGTTTTAAAAATCATTCAAATATAATTTCTTCAAAAGTTTTTAACATCTTAGAACTTGTTAAAAACTTTAAAATTCATCAAAATGATTAAAACTCTAAATCAGTTAAATATATGTAATTTATTTGTAAATTATTCCTAAAATATCTCTAAATTATTCCTAAAATATCTCTCAATTATCTGTTAAATATCCGTAAAATATCTGTAAAAGATCAATAAAATATAAGTTCTACAAAATTCTTCGAAATCCCATATTCTTTTTATTTAAAACATAAACAAATTGTTCATGGAATAAATTTTTTAATTTTTTTCAATTGTACAAAAATGTTGGGCAATTTTCAAAAGTTTGGAATTTTTCAAAATTTTGAAAATTCACACAATTTTAGAAAGTTTTCAATATTTTTTCAAAATGTTGAAATGTTCTCTAAATCCCTCAAATTTTCAAAATTACTTGAATTTACAAAAATTATCAAATTTTCAAAATTTCTCGAATTTTAAATTTTCTGGAATTTTCAAAAATTTTTGAATGTTCAAAACCTCGAATTTTCAAAATTTCTGAAATTTTCAAAATTGCACAAATTTTCAAAATTTTTCAATGTTCTAAAAGTTTTCAAATTCTCCAAATCTCTCAAATTTTCAAAATTTCTCAAATTTACAAAATTTATAAAATTTACAAAATTTATAAAATTTTCAAACAATTGCCAATCTTCAAAATTTCTCGAATTTTTCGAATTCCTCGAATTTTCCAAATTCCTCAAATTTTCAAAATTTCTGGAATTTTCCGAATTCCTCAAAATTTCCAAATTCCTCAAATTTGTTAAATTTCTGGAATTTTTAAAATTTCTGGAATTTTCAAAAATGTTCAAATATTCAAAATCTCGAATTTTTAAAATTTCTTAAACATAATCAACAAAACTCTAGAGTTGTGTTGGTTATGTTTTTAAATTATAAATTACACGTTTAAAGTCTAAAAACGTGTGTTTTGTTTGTATCAATATTAAAACAAGCTTGATATAACCTCAACAATTCACACCGCGAATGTTACTCCGTTTCGGATTGGACCTGTTCGAACTCCGTATGGAGTAAAAATTTCACTCCTAATACACCCTAGTTACCCCGTATTTTAACAGTTTTATATTGTGATGTTTTGTTTTTATTGAGACAGCAGAAATGAAAAACTTACATTGCACGTCGAGCAGAATACTCGCGTTCATGGGCGTCGGCAGTGTGACGTGTCGCGCGATGCAGATGATGGTGGCGTTGTGGTGACCCCGCAGCACCTTGAGATGAGCGCCGCTCGACCTGGTGGACGTGGCCGACAGGATGGTAAGGTTGTTCGGCGGCTGTTCCGGGCCGTCGAGCGTCGCCTGCGACAGGGTCATGCCCCACGCCAGATCGGGCGGCGGATTGCCTCCTTCGGCGGCGCATTCCAGGGTGAGCTCCGAGCCCTCCTTCACCGGCACGAACTGGTTTCCCGGATCCAATCTCCGGCCATCTATCAGCAGGTATGTTCCCCTAGGCGCCTCTGAAAGAGAAATGGCCATCAGTGACGGTTGGCTCGTTGTTTCGCAAGTAATATATACGAAATAACGCTTCCTAAATTCTCGCCAAAGTTATTGCGCTATTCACAACGGAACTTCTGATCGCGCGGCGATCTTTTGCCGCGCACTTTGTTTCAAGTTAAGTGTTTCGCAATTTATTATTGCCGCCGGGATCCCGCGATTTAAGACCCGCCGGAATTGGATTATCTCGGGCTGCGCGTAACGGAGGGAAATTCAAAACAATGGAACGCGGGAGGAAAAAAGGCCGACGCGGAATTCCGTCCGGGTCGCGGGGAAAGTGAACCCTGGCGTGGAGTTAGCGTGGAATGCGCGGAGAGAGTCCGGGATTAATTTCGCGCATTTTTCGGACACGCGCGGCAGAAGTAATGGCGGCGAAGTTGATCTTCGGGGACTTTCGCCAAGAGCAAACAGCCGTTCGAGCGAGCGGGTTCGCGCAGGCGCATTATGCAGATCCGATGAAAAGATGCTGTTTGCCGGCGCTATGCTGATGCGACGCTAATGCCGGCAGATTGGACCGCCGAAAGTTTCGGACGAGGCTGATAATATTGACTGGATAATAACAATTTGCGTTTATGCAGTCCATAAATTAGCATGTTTGAATGACAGGAAAATTAGGCCGCCATCTGGAGCAATCGGACGTAATTGCACACGAGTCGGGACCATCGATCTACCGGCTAATATTTCGCGGGAACTCGTCGCAACTTCGTCGCGACGTTTTTGACGACTGTCGGCTGCAGATCCACTTGCCGAGTCATCGAATTAAAACAGACCGACACCTCAACGCACACTTTCCAGATCGAAATTTTGCCTGCTGCAACCCCCCTCCCCCCGCCATTGCGCAAACTTAATGATTCGCATTTGGTCGTAACTTTTCCCTCGCATCTCCGCGGAACTCGGCGAAACTTTTCGCTCTCGCGCAAGACCAGGAATCGGCAGTCAAACGAAACGTACAAATGTGCAGATGAGATTTAGATGTATTCAAATGAGGTTATTGACGGAGCGCGTAAATTTCGATCCACTTGCTTCATCCGCGTCCCCCGGGCGCCTCGCGACAATGACGCCACCGATAAAGATGCTAAGGAAGTGTCGGGTTTGACGATTGAACGCAGCCATGCATGTGGGGACTCGTGCGGATTCGACGGTGCCGAAGTGGGAAGAGGGGGGAGGGGTGGAGGGGCGCGGGGGTCGGAGGTCGACGCTAAATCTCGACTATTTATTGGCCGCTCGCAGCTATCTCGATGATTGTCGGCGGAGACACCCGGCGTTGTATTCGATCCTCGCGTTCGGGTTCCATGGCCTGATTGAATTGCTCAGGCAAGACCCTTTTTTCCCCTACCGCGGTCGCAAATTTACGACGATACCCCGATTAATAACGGCTCCGATGACGTATATAAATTAGACCCGATCGCGCCGAAAATCGGCAGGTTCGATCGACAAGACGACCAGAATTTGACGAGAATCGCTAGTCGCGGAACACCTTAATCAGGTCAAAGGTCCGAGTTTGACTCGGCTTTGCATAAGAAAACGAGATTTGCGAAACAAGCTTTTCATTCCGCCTTCATTTGCGACAAAGCGGTACACCGATGTATTACGTCGGGAATACGATTCCGCGAACTTTCCGGCAAGTTCCAAAAACGCTCATAACTTCATCATCAAGCTTGAGTCCAGTTTTGCCGACCCCCGCGCCCCGCCAGTTGGTCTTTGAAAGTCCACTTCAATAAATCCCCCTGCCCCGCGTTTCCGCGAACAACTGCTTTTCATTGCGCGTAACTTCATTGTCCTTTTTTTCGTCCTCTCTCGACAACAACTCCCCAAACACGTTGACTTTCGCCCCCTCTCGCTCTTCACGGTATCCATCCGTCTCTCTTATCGCGTTAAAAGCATTGGACAGTTTACATATTTGAATCGAAATGTATCATAATCAAAGCTTTTACTCTCACATGCATTTTTAACAGCGCACTTTTTAGGAGTCCTCGACAAATCGGCGAGGACGGCCCTGACACGCCAGGGCCGTATAAATTAGCGCAACGGTTTCCCAGTGTCGCCCCCTGTCGTTCGCACTCCAACGCAACTCGTTGAATTTCAGGTTTCCCGTATTCGATCCACGTTGGGATGCAAATCCGCGACGCTCTTGGCCGATGCAAATGCCGCGCGACACGCGCTCGCGACAATTCGGCGCAGAATCAACACGTTATGTTCGAATCCGCGCGATTCGCCGGGAAAGCGCCAATACGATTTGCGCGTTATTGCGTTACGAGCTTGGGCTTAGTCGCGCAACGGGCCTGAGCGCCATGCGCTGGCAAAATGACAAGGAAAATATCGCGATGCTGGCTGAGACCGTTTCGAATTTTTCAAGGCGACGCCGGCTGGCGCGAGGGGGCGCGACGAGCGCGAGTACCGGAATTCTTTTAAAATGCAAATATTTCCGTCACCGGAGTCGGAGGAACGACGGCTCTGTGTCGGCGCGCATATATATTTGCGATATATAAATGTGCGCGAGTGGATATGAGCGGGAGAAAATTGTTACATCTTCACCGAGGCAAGAGATACATTTTGGCCCATAAATCTGTTTGCGTTCTTCATTTCTGCATCACTTTGTGTTAATAAGTGATCGCGGAATCAAGGAAATATCAATCCCAGCGAGCGCATCGATATTAGCCGCGATCAGAATATCGCATTATTTACTCGGGGAAATGTGAAATTAGAATGCGAGTTTTCCGCGTGGAAATAGTTGCTACGGATTGATTTGACCCAGTTCGATGAGGATACGACTCAAGGAACGAAACGTCCTGGAAATTACGCGGGCAGAGTATCGAAATGCCGGGTATGGTCGGAATATGTTGACGAGACACACGTGACGCGGTTTCGGAGATCGGGATTCGTCGAAGAGGTGGAAGAATTGACACACATTCAGGCAAGAGTAAAATTTGCGAATTTGAGACAAATCTGAAATGATGAGCGAAATTGAAAAGAAAAATCTTCACGGGGAAAAGTAATCTGTTAGCATATCAACAACTTTTGATTAACTAACACAAAAATTTAGTTAATTAATACAAATCAGCACGAAGCTTTGTTACGCAAAGCATTTTAAACGCTTTTTGAGACTACACGGTGACAAAAACTTTTTTTTTGAATTTCTGATCCTATTTTACTAGAAGTTCCCTGCCAAAAAAAAACATGTTTGATATTAAATCGGATTTTTCGACAAATTCACTGTCTTTTAATTCGAATGGAGCATTTTAAACTTATTTTGAGGTTATAGGAGGTCTTTCCTAAAGAAGTGGAACAATCTTTTTAGTTCCAATTCGAATCATTTGTCAACTCCAGTTTTGTGTCTCAGAGAATTTTTGAACACATTTTGAGGCCAATTGGGAACAAAATTTGTTTCGAGTTTTCGATTCCAAATCGATCAATACATGATCTCTTCAACATAGTGTCACACAGAGATTATTTTAATGCAATTTCAGGTAGTAAATCCGCAGTAAAAAAGTTGTCTAAATTCTGAAACAATGCATACTTGTTATCTAAAAATGTTTCAATGAGTTGATTATTCAACACGAAGTATATTTCTGTGATTAATACTACAGTTATGTTTAAGATTTTCACTCAACGCAAAATCTTGCCTCTTATACTTTATGTGACATTGGTAAACGAAATAAATTGAAATAACACTTCAAATCCTAATTGCTTATTGCAACAAGAAATTAACCTCGATATGTCTTAACTCGTTGACTCTCGTCGACTTAATTTGTTTCTTTCGATAAGAACATGACACAAACAGGCCTCGAATACATCAAAGCCTAAACACTTCAGTCGCGTGCGTATGAAAAAACACGCAGAAGGAAAAAAATGAAAACTCATAAGAACTCGGGAAAAACGAAGAGCCCTCGACTCACGAGGACTCGTTTCAGAAGTTGATCCCGCACTTCGTATTTTCATTATCAAGTTATTACGAAACCTCTCTCCTCCTGTGCCATTTAAATTTCAGCTCTCGTTACTTTCAGTCGTGACTTTTTTCCGCAACACACTCTAAAATGGAACCGTACAATTAATGTAATTAAAAATCTCGTCGTTGCGATTTCGGGACCGCCCCCTCTTAAATCATCTTGCTCGGAATGAATTGTAGATATTTCGTGAACGCGTGATCGATCGCACTCGCCCGATTGTGCGATACCATTTTCCACGGGCCGATTGCGCGAATGCCGTCCCATATCTCCTTTAGCGTGACAAAATTACTTCGAGTGAACAAGTCTCGTTCCGTTTTCGACCGGTTAACGTCGCGCTCTAATGAAGTGCTTTTGTTGTCACGCGAACAATGATCGAATTAACGAAAGCAAGTGACAATTTCATCGACCCTTCGTAGTCCAAAATGCCCACGTCAATTTCACCCTTAACCCACGATTTCAAGTTGTCCCCCTTTTTTGGATTTCCGGAATTACTTCGTTCGATTCTGACGCAACCTCGATTTCCTTCATGTTTTTCCACGTTCCACTTCCGAAACAAAAGTTACTTAACTACGTCGATTGCATTTGATTGATTTCCCGGGTAATCTTGCGAGGCACCTAAAGATCGATATCATCGCGAAACGCGGAAAAAGGTGCGCGCGCGAGAGAGATGCGGTAGCGACGGAATAGCGTCGCAGCACGTCGCGCGTTTGTGTGCATCGGTGCTTTGTTAATAACATATGAGTGCCGAAGGTGGCAATATAATTCTCCGAGCGCTGAGATGAGTTGGCGAACGTATAAACGGGACAGCTAATACCAATATGAATTTGTAAAGTGCATGAGTTATTAACGCCATATTGTCCATGAAACCAGAATTGTCTATTATGGAGATATGAATTCCAGACGCGTGACCCTGCCGAAGTATTTAGAACTACGTTTTAGCGGTCGACAGCGCTTTACGCTATATCGCTTTTTACTCGAATTCACTTAATCAAAAGAGGCCATTTTACATTGAGATAACGCTCGCGAGCCATAACACTTTCCGACCGGCACGGAATTCGAAACTGCACTTTAAGGCGCGTGACCGACATAATCTCACTTGTGCGCTGCACTCGCGATTATTTCACGGGCAATCAATCGTCCGAGCAAGGACGATCGGAGTGAGGTTATGTCGACGCGTCGCCTCACCGTCGGGCCTAAATGGATGGCACGGATAAGCTGCAGTGCAACGGTGGAAACTACTTCGACTCATCTGTTTAATGATAACTTCGGCGGTGTTGATCATTTGCCGAGCGCAGACAGAGTCCAATTGTTCCCGGGCAAAATTCATGAGAGCGAAGTGCCAACAACTGAAGACATATCTGCGAACTCGCTAGACAGTCCGAAAAGATAATAATTAGAAGCTCGGGCGTTCTGTAATTACTGCGGCAAATGTGAATAGTACCGCGGATGGTAGCAGGAATCTTTCCGGTTTAGGACCAGGTGACAACGGCGACGCGTAATTTTGGGTTAAGGCGAAGTGTCACTCACGTTGCTATTGATTTAACCTCACTTTTAGGGACGAATTGCAAAATAGAGCCGTTGGGGACAACTGATGAATGGGATGGGTTGGTCTTGTATGAAAGAGATGTTGAACCGATTGTGGTGTTAAGGAAATTGTAAGATATAATTTGAAAAGAGTAGAAAAGCTTAGATAAAACAAGTGTAGAAGAGGAATAATAGGAAGAACGGACATTAACACAGTGGATATTATGCTGGTTTCTTGTATGTGATAGTTATAAGGCATCACATGAAAAAATAATTGTTGGAAAAGATTATATGAATTTCATCATGGCATATTATTGACATTGTTTCCATGATATTTTTAGACTAGAAAATTCAATTAAACTTTGAAGACTACGGTTGGTGATCGAATATTTTCATGAAGTCTTTAGTTATGAAATAAAATTAATTTAGTTAGATGTCATGAGTTTAACTAACTAGAAGAACACAAGTCTAATTAAATCTGACTTGGCCTATTAACAGAATTGCATGGAATTATTTAATGGGTTCACCTTAATTAATGCCTTCCAGTACCATCTGTGCCAGAGATTGTAAATTCTATCGCCTACAAAAAGAACCTGTTATTGTTGCAATCGTAACAGAGAATTTCCCCGAGATCGGAATATACAGCTATATTTGCTCCATAAACTAAACAGCGTAAAAACACTATTTACCGATATGAAGAAACCAATCCTATGACTGCACTAACATGGAATGCGTATGCAGTTTCACAGGAATTCCGACGATAAAACCAATTTTTCATTAAAAATCACATAGCAACACCGAATTCATCTCCATAACATCAACCCCCACATTGCCATCATGATGCCATCTAACCCTCCTTTTCACCTCAGTCTGACATTTGACTGCCTCTCTTCATCCGAGCCGCATAAAATACGAAACCCACCACTCCATTTGGTCAGTCTCGTCCAAGCATAATAAAAAGCCCACAACAAAACCGTCAAGACGAAACCGCCATCTCGCAGGTTTACCTAGCCAACTTGGGGCCAAAAGATGGCGAAGCAAATTGTCTTATATCGTATCTGTACGCGTGTCTGTGTGTGTGCACAGGAGCCCGTTCGTCGGAGACATTCGATATGTTTCCCTGAGCAGCGCTAAATGCACTCAGGCGATAACGTCGTAAAGTCAGGAGAGCTTTCGCTCCAAATGACAACCCTCCGAGTGCATTGCTGCTCGGAAGCTCGAGGTTATTGACTGACCACTCCACTTTAACACGCTCCGTCGGCGGACCGACTGAGAGCCGGACGAACAACGCGGCCGCTACCTCCTTTTGCGCTTCCGCGCGATCCGTTCGGGGAATCGTCGCCATCGCCAGATGCCCGATTGGCGGCACGACGAGACGGCACGACGACTGCGGAACGCGAGGCGGCCGAAGGAATGCGTCACACGGCGCGGCCGTTCCTGGCATTTCTTCGCGCGGATGTCCGGCTGCGAGATGTTTCGCGTGCCAGTCGCCTTTCAAGCGGCCGGCCTACAATTAACGGCTGTTTACTCGACCTTTTTTGTTTCGGAGGCATCCGGAGGATGCGCAATTGCTTCATAGCTGGAGGTCGAGGAATATTGGGGTGGGAAGGTGGTTTCAGATGGTGATTTGGGATTGATATATCGGGTGCTGGGAGGGGGAAGAATTTGGATGAAAGGAGGTGGATGGGAGATTATCTGCTGTTTCAGAGGGAGGGGAAGGTTGAAATTGGAGGGATTGTGTGTGGAAGTGGGTGAAATCAGGGTTTGAAGTGAGTAAACTTGAGAAGTCTTCGATTAGAAGGATATCTGTGAGGGATTGAAGAGTAGAAGTTAGTTGGGGGTAGTTTGTGCGATTGGTACTGTGATGTTTTTCGAATGTTTAGCAAATCGTTGCTTTATACTGGGGTAGAGAGTTATGGAATAAAAATATGTAGAATTTCCTTGAAATTTGGTGCAAACGTTTCTCCAATGAGCTAAAATTCATAATCTTCACCATGTTACAACTATAGCGATGTTTTTCTAATGTTCAATGTATGTATGTCTGCTTTATACTGGTCTAGATAGTTACATCATAAAATTTCTGGGAACTGTACTTTAAATCGTATGGGATCATTCCTCAAATCAGCTAAAATTAACACCTCCTCCATCCCTTCAACTTTTGCTTAATTCCTACTTTTCATTGGCTCAGAACACTTTAACCTCTCCACAAAGCGTGCACACACCCCTTCGAAATTCCTCGACCAGCGGTTCTTTCGGCGCCCGCACTCTCCCGAGTTCCGGAAAACAATCACTATTTGGGTCAGAGATGCGGATGCCGCGCGCGGATACACGAAAGTTGGCCAGAGTGGCGCGAGCGTCGAGAAAAGGGAGATAATAGAGGAAGCGTGAATTGTTCGCGCCGCAATTTCTGCACTCTCGACGAACAAGATGGTCGTATTTTTTTCGCTCCTTTTCCTGCTCCGCTCGATTTTCGTCTTCGCCGGGTTAACGGGACGGATCGACGGACGGGAAAAAGCCCGGCCGGTTAATTATTCTCCGAGCGCTTTTTCGGCGTCGAGTGCGTCGCGCAACTCGACACGACCTCTCCATTTCGCTCGAGGATTATCAAAGTCAAAGACATGATCCGCGCGATACCCGATAACTCGGGCCCCGGCTTTTCGCCCGGACGCGCAGCGCGCACGTCACCGACATGACTCTTCCATTAATTACTGAGGAGCTCTCGGCTAATCAATGGGTGGTTAGTGGCCAATAGTTGGGTCACATCGATAATTACTGTTCACGTAGGCGGAAGTACCGAGCTTTGATGCGCTAATTTACGGCACCTGCGCCGATACCATTGCTATCCTGTAACCAAGGTTATACGTAACAACGACAGTGATTGTCCGGCGATCGATGCGCGGCCAATTCTGACCTTCAATTAGACGCTCGGTTTGATCGGACCGCGCGATGCATTTTCTTGCGCTGATGGGATCGCTGGAGTGAAGGCGATTCGATGTTACGACGATATGGCTATCAGGGTTTTCGGGATACGAAAGCTCGGGGCGAACTGTCGGAGTTGGAATCTCGAAACGTCGGAATGGAATAATGACGCGACGTTTGGCCGGGGTAGGCAATACTCGAAAATAATTGTTAAATATGTCAGATCGGCGCGATATTGATTTTCCTCTAATCTATGCCACGCACCCGTCAATGGATCGTGCAATAACAGGATGAAAATGGAGCTGAAATTGTTTAACCGATTCCAACTCTGCGATGTAAATATATTTATTCACCTGATTTGGCGAAAAGGTAAGCGTGTTAGAGCAATTCGAGCGATTTCGATATAATCGTGTTTTTAATTAATGTTACGGCTTTTTTATTTACTAGCGGTTTCGTCGGTTGATCGACGCTAAATAAAGAATGTAAATCATTCGTGAAACGAGGATCGGAATGCACGATTGATGCAGAATTGCATTTTTTTTCTGGTAATTTGTTTTACATTTACGTAACCGTCGTGCTGGTTTTTTTAATAACTGTCAGACCTCGAATTTCTCCTCTTATTTGTCTCTCTGCGAGCTACTCACTCCGCCAAAATCATCCCAACCCCGATTCACAACCAGCATCTTTCATCCATCGAACCGAATAATCATATCTCATAACCCGCGTTTCCGCGCGAAACCAGGACATCATTTTTTGCGCGTGTAATTCACCCTATCCGACAGGCTTAACAAAACAGGTTTTAAATTTGCCGCGAAAAACGTCACGCGCTTTCAATTAACTCAGCTTTTTCGGGCGTCGCTCCTCGAAGGACACGCGGCATCGCGAAATTGTATTGTGCAACTACATTCGACGGCGCTCGACTGTCCGCCCAATATTGTTATTCTCCACTTGCAAAGTCGTGGTCGCCGGGCACAATGCTACGTCAACCGCAGCGCCGTACGTAGCGAGCCAATTGAGTTAGCGATACCATCGAATATCGGATTTCTCGTCGGGCGCAATAAAGACCGGCCGAATATTATTTCGAGTGCGTCTTTGCCGCGGAACGTCATTGCGCGTTTAACGACGTTAGCGTCGGGCAAGGAGCGTTCGTATCAAACGTCGGATCGCGTAACTCCGTAAACCACCGCCGAAAATCCGCCGGGCTTTGTTTGCCCGATCGATTGTCTAGTAACGAATCCATTCGGCGAATCAATTTCGCGTCAGATTACGCGCGCCGAATTTACGGCCGCTGGGTGTAATGGGGATTAATGCGCTGTTGACTCGGCATCCAAAGAGGCCTAAGTTTGCAGCGAGGACTCGATTTGAATAAAATATTTGGGTCATCGATCCGAGGCCAATTCAAATTTCGCGCCCGGGTTTTGCCTAAAGTTGGCGAAGGCTCGGAAGGGTGGCAAAGGGATCGGGCGGGGCGGAAGGATTGAAGTGGATAAGAGGAGTCGTTTTGTGGGGTATAAAAACAAGAGTATTTACGGGAGTCTCGTTGGGAATAGAGAGATGGTAGGAGAAGTCGGTTTTTGCGGAACCGGAGAAAAGTAAACGTTTTAAATGTTTTGAAGGCAATTGTTTTTTAGCACGGTGACGTAAATCTATGTAAAATTGCAGTGATAGTCATTGCTTGTTTTGGAGTGGAAAGTTGGAATGGAGTATGTATTTTGGATATTGTAGTGTATATTGCTGGCTTTTATTGCGCAGTATTGCTCTCGCTTTGTAGAAGACTAAGGAGTGTGTAATTTTCAACTATGTTCGGGAAATTCAACATGAAATGCGAACATTGGAGTTATTGTAACTGAAATTTTATATCGGCAATTTTGTGATTTTACGGTGATGTATGTTGTAAAACTTTCCACGTGTTTCGAGATAAATCCGTACTCGTTTTCGAATAACGAATGAATTATTATTTTGATAAAAAGGTGAAGTATTACAAACGTTTCAGATTACATATATTATAATTTCGCAGATGTCTTGTAGCAATTATACAGAAGTTTTTAGTGTGAGATTTTGAGAAACACTTTCATTGTAAAATTCGCTGAAAAACTCTTCGAGGTGTTGAAACCTCGACGTTTAAAGTTCCAGTGAAAAACTGCGAGAAAAGTCCGAAAAATGGTCAAGACAAAGATGCAACAAGACCAGTTCCAACCGTTTTTATGCAACTTACCGCGGACTTTCGCACTTTGTATTTTCGTCAGAGTATACTTACCCAACTTACAATCCGCAATTAGCAACAATAACTACAGCTCGCGTTGAATTCAAATGAAATATTAAACCCAGCTATTTTCATCAAGGATGAACTATAACTGCGACTGAAAATACACCGACTAATGTTTGCCAAATTTTCTGACATAATGCAAATGAAATGTTTACGTATTTCAAAGATGTTTTAGTTATAAATTCTATGGTATTTGGATAATTTGGAACGCAGTCTGTATTCGCCAAATGTCTTGGAGTAGTGCGATTGTGCAAACCTATTTGTTTGTTGCTAACGGCACGAAAATGATTGAATTATCGGGCGTCCGGTGTGCACAGCGTTGTTGATAAAATCAATCAAAAATGGCCGCGGATAGCGGACGGTCGTCGAACCGGTTCAAGCAGCTCGATAAGTCCGTTTCGGGGCATAGTATTTACATATACAAACGCAACCTGTGTTTTCAGCAACCAACGTGATGGCGCCTCGTGACTTCGCTGTGCAAACTCGTTGTCTGCCACGTGACGCAGCTGACGTGGAATATCATGTGATGTAATCCATCATCCTTATTACCAGGGTGGGATGGATTTTTTCTCGAACAGACTGGTTCAATTATAAAAATTACGAGGAAACGCGTAAAAATGGTTTCATAACGAACGTCTCTCAACGTGGCCGTTCCACGACTCAGCACTTTTGCGGGGAGGAATATGAAGGCGATGCCTTTGCGCTTGAAAAATCGATTGAAGAAACAAAAAATATGGTCCTCGAGGCACTTTTCGGCGGAGACTCGTTAAGGGGACCTTTCACTGAAAATTGGCCAAAATCGATTTTTTGACAAAAACATTTATATTTGATATTTTAAAACAGTATTATATATACAAAATAACGGTGTTATTTTGTATATATAAATATTATACAAAAGTGGTGAGACAGATTTTTGATACATTTATTACAGCAAAACTTGTACATTATAAAGTAAAAAAAGAACAAACGCCATTTTTGACCAGTGATTTGGTTTTTTTCATATAGACGAAAAAAATCTGTACACAATTCCGTCTAAGGAATTTTGTTTACTAAATTCCGAACTTTGAACTGCAAATTAGATCAAAATCGGTAGAAAATTGGGACTGTTTAAAAATATTTCCAAACTGTTTATTTAATAACAACAAATGTTTAATTATTGTTTTTATTTATTGAATAATGGGTTGAGAACTATTTGTAAATAAAATTGTACGGAAATAGGTTGGAAAGTAGTGATTTTAGCCATTTCAATAGACATTTCCCTTAAGCGAGTTTCCGAAACACGGAAAGTTGTCTGATTTTATACATTCGAACTGCAAAGTTTCTCGTAAAACGTTTCTCTAATCCGTTTGTATAAAGTACAATATTTTTGTTGTTGAAATTTGTAATTCGGTATTATTCAAAATGTATATAATTAAATGTGTGGCTACAGTCTTCACGTGATATTAAATAAGTGACTGGTAATTCTGTGTTTTAAATCAGTTTCAGTTAGTTAATCATGATATTATCGATCAAACGATATACTTTATTTTAATTTGCCTTTAAACTTTTCCATGTTAAACTTGGAAAAAGTGTTTCCATAATTACAGTGAAATTTCAAGCAGAATTAAACGAAAGTGTAATCCCCATTTTAACTTAATCGAATAGTATTCTATTAGGCATGTGTACAAACGAAAAATATTGTTAAAAATGTATTTCTGAAGCAAATATATGTGTGTTTAAAATATTTATGTGTTTATTAAAAAATACTGAACTATTCTGCGAATTAAATAAAATATCAGTACATTCCATTTAAATCGCACTATATTGAACTCTACAATTTAGCAATTTTTACAGCAACTGGAAATTTTAAAACCACGCCCTAAGTAACTTCTAGAGAAACATAAAAACAAAAGCGACCAATAGATAGTTTTGTCGGTTTTCCAACACTTTTTTCTAATAGTTTGATTTATATTTTTTTAAATTTAACCTGTTTTTCGTCACGTAGTCGTAAAATAAATACACCTCGATTTTTGATTCAAAAATATTACACCTCCATTTGATTCAACAATAATGAATAACGTTTCCGTCAAACAATCGAAGCGTAATGTTCTTCGATTGGGACAACCATTATACGATATCCTAAAATATCACCAAATAAAATTTTTCAAACGGTGACCTAATACAAACTGTCAGCTGAAACATTAAGAAAAAATGCAAACTGTCACAACAATCCGAAATTCCTGCTCAACATAAAATTCCGACTACAAATGCTATCTACTTTCACAACCAACATCCGAAAAATCAAACTCCCAAAATAAACCGTTTAACCCGGCGCAAAAATCGCTAAAAACCCTTCCCCTTTTTTCCTGTCAAACACGCAACACCGAGCCAGTCTGTCCGTCGAAACAAAAATTGACGGCCGATGTTATTTGCTCGGAACAAAATTGAACGGACGAGCGAATGATCGAGGGGTAATCAGACATGAATTTTTTGTCCGCGCTTTAATTCCCAGCGCGGTACACGCTTCGGCTAAACATCGCGCATCAGCTCGAAAAACATTTGCGCGGAGCAGATTCACGTATCGTCGCTCACAATCCGCACCCGACGCGAATTAATATGCATGGAACCAGGCATTAGCGTAAGATCCACGACGCTTCGGCGCCGCGCCGAAAACGCGCCCCGGATATTCAAATTCGGCGAATTTATTTCGCGCATTTAGCGTGCATTTGCCAATTCGCCGCTACGTCATTTGCCCGTGGCCATTCGTTTTGATATAATGCGTCCCGGAGGCGCACGACTTTTGCAACCGACGCGTTCGTATTAAAGACAATTTATTACGTTCGTTGCGACCATAATTATGACTGGTGTAAGTCGTAATGCGCCGCGCGCCGCGCGCTTTAACAAATTGCGCTCGTTTCGACCGTCGTTTCTGCCGGCGCAAATATTTTCGCCGGTGAAAACTCGAAATACGCTTTTGAGTTGCGCCCATTCGCGCGCATTTTTCTTCATTTAGCGACTCCGCGTCTTGCGTTTGTCTTGTCGCGGTCTTGTCGAGATTTTCTGGATCCTCCTGTAATTTTGCTCGGACAGGACAAAACGGTGCAGCGGTAAAAAAGGATGATCAAGTCTTTTCTGCCGTTCGAAATTTCACCAGGAAAGTGCTTAGTTTGGGGGCTGACGTCTCGCGAAACGGCTATTAATAGTTCAACTCAATCAAAGATCATTTCCATTTGAACGAAGTTATTATCCGCTCGAGAAAACCTAATTACTGCGACGAACATTGAATCAATAATTGTCCATATATCTTAAAACCACCGCCGCGTGCGATAGAGATTTAATCATTAAGAGCAATTTGCGTGAAACGCAAAGTTTCGTCGGTTCGTCGTCTGGAAATTTCGGAATTCGTTCGAATTTAATTTCGAAATGGCGGACACTTCCGAGGAAAACATGTAACATTGATTAGTTGGATTGCAAGCGTGTGCCCTTCGCGATGCAAATGCGGAAAATCGTCCGGGGGGATTCGTGGGAAAAAAGGCGATCCTTCATTTCGATTAAGTGACATTTATTTCGCGGATCTATCACGCGGGATGGCAAAGGACGCTTCGTTAAAAACTGTGTCACTTTTTTGCCGAGATTTCCTGTTATTTTAACCGAAATCGTCAGTCGACAAGGAACACCTATATATTTTTCGGAGTGACTTCATATTTCAAGTTACAACGACTGAAAGTCGGGCAAAGTTTGCTCGGATTGAGGATTCCGTCTATGCAAATCAGCTTACAATATTGAATGCTGTAAGTTTCTGGTGAATTTATAAATGTTTCTTCATACACATCAATCCTTCCGAACCCGCCACGACTACAAAGTGCACCGACATTGCAATATCCTTTACATTTCATAATCCCCGAAAACATTTCAGATTAGTTTTCTCGCAAAACAAATTAAGCCGCCAATTATTCCTCACTGAAAAGGCTTCCTAAACTCGACTTCACCTCCGCTCCCACTTGTCCTCTTTTCCCCCCGATTAGCTCAACAAAAGACAAAGGCATTCGACGCAAAATGACGCACTTTTCGCTCATCTCGTGGAGCTTTCGAAAACTGCTTGCAATAAGGCATCAAGTGGCTGCAGTGTCAGTCGAACGTAACCATCATTCGGGATTTACATGGGAAAAAACGATTTCTTTATCCAACAAAAAATCTGTAGAAATTATAGATTTTTCATACGAAACAGATGTGTAAAATTGTAAGTCATTATCAATTCGATTTGGTGTAGTTTGTAAAAAAATTATGAGTAATATCCTGAGAAAAAAATTATTGAAGTTGGTCATTTTTTATTTGAATTTTTCTTGAACTGTTCATTGAAACAAATCAATCTAAGACTGAAGAGTATTAATTTAAGATGAATTTCATTGAAAATGATAAATTGATAAAATGATAAAATGATAAACTTACTGAATTTTTCCAAAAAAACTTCAGCTACTGTCAAATCCTAACATAAAATATCTTGCAATATAATTCGGAATTTCATATTCTTAAAACTTATATATTCACAATACAGATATGTAATATATATTGAGTTCCTCATATTTCTAAATTTTAATTTTACATACATTTTTTCCGCTGTAGATTACATTACCTTTATATTTTTGTTTTCAGTGACAAAAAAAGCGAAACAAAATAGTCCATCAAAATGAATAAATCGGCTTACCCAGCACGACGAGCTTGACGGACCTGCCGGAGATCACTTTCCTCTCGTCGCTCTCGAGTGTGCAGTCCCAGATGCCGTCATCCTCGAGTCGCACATTGTCGATGTGCAGCGCAGCCGTGGACGAATCGCCGATGTAACGGTGTCCGGTGCCGCTCATCTCCGTCCGGGTGTCTATCGTGATCATGTCGACAGCGCTGCCGTCGTGTAACCAAGTCGCCGGACGTATCCTATAACTTCTGCAACGGAGACATGGGCTTCAGCGCCATAATCGGATCAGACGCGTTATGATACTAATGAAATTAATTTCGGCAACGGCACAGGGAGGGCCGAGGTTTCGCATTATGCGAGTCGCAATTATCGCAAGCCAAGTGGTTTGCGCCCGGGCGAAACCCGACGACAAGATTAGGGGATACTTTTGTGATTTTGCGCCGGTGGAGTAAAAGTGGTGTTTTCAGATGCGTTTTTCGAGATATGCATGAATTGGAGATTTTAATCAAAATGGAATGTGACTGGGTAATAAATAAGGGGATGGAAATATAATGAATATATTTTTTGACGTTTTTCAACGAGCTTGGGATTTTATCGGAAATGCGAAAAAACACGAAGATCGCAATTTTAAAACCTTTTAAACAGCTTGAGGTTTGAAGATTATAGTTTTAAAATAGTTGAAATTGTAATTTTGGAATAATTAAGGTTAAACAATTTGATTTGAAATATAATGATTTGAATTTGTATATTTTTGCCCAACAATTTAATTTAATTTGATTTGCTTGCTATTTTACTGATTTAACTGGCCCATATTACAGTTTTCTGTAGCAGAAATTTCTTTATAATCTTTGAAAAATGTTTCAAAGATACCTATGTACCGGTAGATGAAGCACCAGAACATTAAAATAGGCAATTACTTAACTTAAACTCATTAAACTAACCAGTTTTCTATTATCATTTCAGTCCATTGTCCGGTAAATTGTTTCCTCGAGTTTGTTCAAAAGTTACAATTCTAAAGCATTGTCCAACTATTAAAAACTGTGTAAACAAGGCCTCTTTTCACTTTCATAAAAATCCTACAATCTCGGCGGAAAATAAAAATGGGTCATTGTCGACACACATACCGGCAATTAAACCGAAGACCGAAATAATGAAATATAAAAATTTAATTTTCCACGGGTACACGGACGCGAACTTCAAATGATACTTTTTGTGTCGTTTAAATATACAGTTCCCCGGGCGAGCCGGCTCTGGTTTCCGAAACCCGCAACGTTCTTTAATCAAGAAACGCTTTGCCGCTCGGACGCCACGACAAAAAGTCTCGCGACCTTTCATTTCACCGAGTGGCAGTTGTAATTCGCGGTGGCGCAACCTTCGCCTTAATATCTGTTTACGATATTCAATTACAGATATCCATCATGAGGAAATGCGTCACTGGCTAAATATCATTACGCTTACAAATTTAAGATTTTCTTTCGAAATCTGTTTGCGATTTTGGTCGCAAACAGATTTCTCCACCATAATTTGTGAATTACTCTCCGCCCGTGACCGAGTTATTGTAATTTGCCACAAATGCGTATATTTCGCCATTACCCCGAGCAATTAATGATCTTACCATTATTACATTGCGCCTTTGCAATAACCGCGGCTCACTGCTACCAAAATAAATGATACATTATAACTAAACAAACCGTAATACAATTTGTCGAATCGCGGCGCGCAACATAAACAACCGGCCCGAACAATACCGGAATATTGATTTTTCGTCGACAAAAATGCCGCGCGCTCGTTCCAAAATATTTTCACCATTACACCTTCACCGCCGCCGCATTCGATTTCACATTTATAGCTGCAAACGCACCGAGTTATTGAATTTGTAATTTGATTACGACAAATTAATTACGCCGTCGAATTACGGCAACAAGTAATTACTTGTCGCAACTTCAATTAATTATTTAGCACAATGCGTGATTAGTAATTCGCCGCCATAGCATAATAAATTGGGAGAGACAAATTAAAATTAATTACCGAACGATTATGCGCACCAATCGCAAACCGTCGTCCGAAACCTGCTTTTCCGGCCCTTTGATCGCTCTTCCCCCATTTCCATAACACTCGACTCCTGACGTTCGATCCTCCGTCAAACCTCCCCGAAATCGCAACAATTTTTTCCATCCGTGACCTGACTCCCAAACCTCGACCTTTTTTAACCTTCCCCTACTCCTCCTTTAAATATTAACCTGCCGTCGGTGGCGCGCGTGAGGCGCTTTTAAAAAAATTGGCGCCGAAACGACACTCGCTCCATCTAAGTGCTTGTTCAAAAAATGCAAAACCCCGCTCGCCCGAGTAATGTTCAATTATTCCTCAGCAGGAAGTACCCTGTCTTGTAGCGACGGCGGCGTCTCGGTCGTTATAACCAGGCGGTTAGTTGTCGGAAATTCGTCTCCGGTTCTAATTCGGAAACCATGGATCCATCGGGACACGATAAGAGGTCTGCCGGGAGCCGAGGGCTCTCGCTTCCATAATGCACGAGCGGAGAGCATTGCGCTGAAAAATCTCGCGCCAAGTGTTGTATGCAATTTGCGCTCTAACAACCGAGCGCAATCGCGTAAGATGTTTTGCGGAGGCGCTTTCGTAATGGCTTCGGCTTACCTTCTTTACGAGGAATTCTTTCTCCGCGTCGCGAGGAACGGGTATCGGGCGAAGCGATACGCCGCAAATAGAGCGGACGAATGGCGCGCGCTTTCTTTTCGTTTTCGCGATCGGACGGGCATCGCGCCTTTTCGTCGACGAGAGGCGGCTGTTAATTAATTTCGCGCGACAAAGACCCCGCGGTTGAGAGCGTCTTTCCGTTTCGGCGGGATTCCGTTGTTTCGTTCGAGGAGCCCTCGAACTGCGAATTGAAGCTTAAAACGCGCCGTCGAGTGGTTGTCTGGAGTTATTCTGTGATATTGTAAATTGCTCTTGGCGAGCGGAACGCCCGCGCGCGACGAAGCCGCATTTTATCGCTGGAATGTGGGAACGCGGATTTGGGAATCATTGTCTTTGCGGATGCGAAACATTTGAGGATTCTTTGAATAATTGGCGTAGGTTGGGATTGGAGAGAGACAGAAATGTTCTTTTGTCTTTTTGAAAAGACATTTATGTGGTATGAAGACAGTTTTGGTGCAAGATGTGGAGGTAAAGATCGGTATGCATTTCGAGTATTTGGATAGAGTGGATGAAAATGCATTAAATTAGATCTGGTTAGAATAAATAATGAAAACCATGTATGTCGTTTTCAGGCCATATATTGATTGTATATCTTCGATTCATTAAGGCATATAATAGTTTATCATTATTCCATTATTTCATTTGGCCAAATTTTCATATAATTTTTTATTAACCCATTGTAATGAGTTTAAAATTACAATATATCTAAATTGTAATTTTAAACTCATTCTTTAAAACTCCAATACATCAATAAAACCGACTTTAAACCATTTTACTTGAGAAGTTACAAACGAATAGTTTAAGAAATATAATCGGTGAACACTTCAATTTTCAATTATGATCCAATAATCCAATTCCGAGACAAAAATACAAGTTATAAAGTTCACGCAACAGATTTCCAATACAAAATTCTGTTTTACGATTATTTGTCGTCGGTCCTCTACTTTATAAAGCTTTCTTAACAACACATTGGTTTTTGAAGGACCATGTAAAATTTATGATAGTACATTTTAATAAAAGTACCCAACTACCTTACCTACTCTAAAAGAGACGACTTACTATTAGCTTTCGTACCCGCTGTCGAAACTTTTCGCTTAAAAATTAGCCGAGTTAGGTACACAAAAGCTACATATATTTTCGCATTATATTGCAAACAATTAATGTCATCTATATTTCCACTGATCAACTCCATAAATAAGAATCCCATTAAGTCTTTATCTGAAATTTCCTTCAACCATCAGCTTCAAACAATTCCTTTTCCTTCTCTTATTCCCTTTTTAAGGATCAGTCTGTGTGTTCGAGGAGAAAATCATTTAACCTTTTAACGAAACTGGTTCTATTTCCAGAGAAAAGACATAACTTCGATCCATCCTCCTCTTCCTTAAAAAAACATATTTTGTTCGTCCACTAAATTCGGCGAGAGTCGTTGGGTCGCGTCATTCTTGATTCTCGTATACGGATTAGATTGTTTTTAAACGAAGCAACAAATCGGGTCACGTCTAATTGCAGCGGTGAACGGGGAAAACGCGTCGAAAACAGCAGCCAGTGGAATAATTGGACGAGAGTGGAGTGTAGGAATAAAACCCCGCACCCGTTCGACCGTCCGGAGCGTTTTTGATATTTTCGTAATTTATGTCGAGGCAGGTGGGTTTAGAATTTATCGTGTCGGCGAGCGAGCGTGCAAGTTGGCGCTCCATAGGTAGGGCCGGAAAAACTCGTCCACAAAGCTAATAAGAGCGACAAGAGCGGGCACTTTTTGCGAACATCGAGAAATTCAATAAAGAAGAGATTAGTTCGGCCAAACGAGAGTATCGGGGAATGTTTTGTCAATTCATTGAAGAGACTTCCGACGTCGCGAGATGAGAAAAAAATTGGCTGAAAGTTTGTATGCTGAACTGAATCCGATGTTTCTTCGAGCCGAAGCCGATACAGGTATACGTGGAACACGCAGGATTCTTTTAGGCTTTATCAAGAGGAAAAAAAGAGCGACCGAGTCTTCTCTCTATTGGAAAAGAGACGCGGGGGTTTAGAAATAAAATATATTGTATGGAGAGAATTCGCTGCTCTGCGGAATACGCCGCCGCGTCGTCGCACTAAATATTTTACGGACTGGAAGTTTACTTTTCGAAATTAATTAAACGTATCGTCGGAAGAGAACGATCGTGTGGCCACGTCGGTGGAGATATCGCCGTCGATTAAAGTCGTCGTGTCGTTTTTTCCATGAATCGACGCCAGTTTATGAAAAAAGAGACAGTCGAACGGTTTAATTTGTAATAACGAAGGATATTTCCAATAGTTACTTAGGAGTTTTTGGAAGTTAATAAAACAGACTTTAAAGGGAGACCCCACCCTGAGACTTTAAACAAATCAGCATTTTTATGCATTTTTGTGCATTATTATTCTCTCTAGAATGTTCGGGAAAAATGCTATTTTGATATAGTTTTGACATTTTGACATAGTCTTTATGGAGATGCAGCGAGAAAAAGTGGAGCCGCTCAGGGCAGAAAAAAGGTCGATCTGCTGCGTTATGACGAGTGACAACAGCAAAATGTCAGTGAATGTTGAATGATATTAAAAATGATACCAAAGACAGTTTTCTAGAAGTCAAAGGGTAGCTCTGTGGTCTCTGAATAATGATTATTTTTATGTTATGATACTTTGAAGTTAGATCAAAACAGAAACTTTATTTATCTTTCCATTTCGCTGCTCTTTTCGGTAAAAATTTATTCTCCAAAACACATCATAGAATTTTTTTTTTTTGATATTTCAACTTTTCGAATTTTGTTCTAAGCCCGCCATTTTGTTAATTTTGCTAATTTCGAAAAAATCCTAAGATGTATTTTAGACAATACCTTTGAGAATTCACTACACTAAGTCATTTATTTATACGATGTTTCATATTCTGTTATATCCCACCATCATTACCGCCATTTCCAGCAGCCATCTCGCTGCAGGGCTGCTCACGGCAGACGAATAATAATATTTAGTTATAACAATTCGCTAAAATTAAAGATGTTTTAATTTTAGATATTAAAATCCTAGAGCGTTAAATTTAATGATTTTAAAAAATTAGCAAAAATTGCTTTTATTTAGAGAGCACAGGGTCGGGTTACTCCTAATTTTCTATTTTTAACACCGATAGAACGAGAAATTAGCTGCGATGCATTTGTGTCTACATTCTCTGCTTGAACCTTTGTGAATGTAATTATAAAATTCCGCTGCTTTAAGTGGAGCGGATGTAGTTAGATCAGACAGGAAATAATTTCGTTTTACAATAGTCGGTAATATTTCATTATTTCACTAAGAAAAAACTCGTCTTCAGTTCGATTTACCAACATGTTTCGTTGTTTCGGTGAGGAAAATATTGCCCACACTTAGAAAAAAACTAGTTTTCAGTTTGTTGCCCCCGATTGGTAGTTCGAGTCCTTGGCTCGAACTACCAACCTAAACCTAGTTTTTTTCCTCGTAAAGTTATGTCCTATTACCGAATGTTGTAAAAAGAAATTATTTCCTGTCTGATCTAACTACATCCGCTCCACTTCAAAGCAGCGGAATTTTGTAATTCGCTTCGCCTTTGGCTCAGTTTCCAACATGTTTTGTTGTGGAAATGAGGAAATGCATGTTCAACATCAAAAGTATCGACATGACTACAACTATACCAGTTTCTTATTCTTCTTTTGATTGTTCTAAATTAAGATATCAGAAAATCTCTCTCACCCTTCTCTCTTTATTAAACAAATCAAATTCCCACATGCTAAAAATTATTGTAATCACAAAACATCCAACAGTCACAACTGGAAAATCCAAGCAAATATTACCTGAGCGCAATCCCCGTTACTATAATCGAACTTTGGTTATCATGATTAGAACAACTGAGACACCTATCTACCTTACTTTTTCTCCAGCCCTTCTCTACCACTGCCCTCAACTATTCACCGCTTCTCTCCTCTTGATTAAATTAGTTACAAAAAAAGCTGCATTTATAACATTAATTCAACTGAACATATTGTACCCTTCGAAATTAAACACCTAATTCAAGATAGAAGAGATTCTAGAAAAGATTCTAACTTTCATAAGTAATGAAATGATGTACATAATATCGGAATACCCGAGAACGCGTATGCCTATTATTTTATTTGCCACTAGCAATATGAAACACTTGTTTTTGCATTTTTCTGTCTCAATCGTATCATTGTTTTCAGCGTTAATTCTGCCCGCGTAGAAAAAACAAATTCGGATTTGGCCTGATAACCAGACAGTATCCAGACTACACACTCTTAAAAATCTTTGTTATGTTGAAAAGACTGTAATTTGGAAGGATTTATTTTACAAAATGATTTCGTTTTATCGATACATTGAGCGGGAAATCCTTTCATTATGAAACGATTCCTTTGAAAATATTGTTCCATATTCCATGATGAAATTATTGTTTTAAGTAACAGTCTAACACATGGAGTGTAACAGTCTAAAGGTCTTGGCCCGGCCTAAATCCAGACTGCTGCCAAACTAAAAACAGTCCCCAGTCTAGCAATAGTCTGAACATAGTCCAAATATAGTCTTGCAGTAGTCCGAACATAGCCTAAACATAGTGTGGCAATAGTCTGATCATAGCCTAAATATCGTCTGGCAAGCCAGTCCAGACTTGTTTCTTTCCACCCTGGTGCTCTTCGCCAGCAGTCGAGTTACGTTTACAAAACATCGGCACCAAAGGCTACTGCCAATAGTGGGCCACCCTTACGTCGATAACGATCGGCGTTCCGATCACCTCGACTTTGGACAACATCGCGCACAGTAGTTCGACTCCGCTTCGCGTCATACCTTGCAGTCGGCAGGAACAGTCGCGAGTAATTTCCTTCCAGCTCGCAGGGCAGGATGACTTTGCTGTGGGGCTTGACGACGAACTCGATGGGGGGCTTGGGCGAGCCCGTCGCGTAGGCGAACGCGCCCGGCGACGAGACGTCCACGCGACCCGATGGCGACGGGGCGTTGGTCGTGAAGGGCGAGCTCGTGGGCCACGAAACCTCGTCGGGCGCGAGCAGGGCCGCGGGCTGCGCGACATCGTCCCACGCGGACGTCAGCTCCAAGACACTCGTTACGATGCGACTCGGCGCGGTCGTCGTGGTCGTCCTTCTGCCTCGGCGGCTGCCTTCTTGCCTGCCCCGCAAAGCGTAAACGCCAGCTTCGTTCACCGAACCTGTCAACGCAAAACGCAGCCGTTAATACGATTTACATTGCTCGACGGCAAAGTCGGGTTTCGGCAGCCCGTGCTGGGGCCAAACGCAATAAGGCTCGTCAAATCGGACGGCGAGTGACGCTGATGCGCTCGGACCGGGTGAAATTTGAAATGGGATCGATGGGGGAGGAGGGGGTTGCAGGAGAGGAGGTGGAGAATTGGGGTGAAGACAAAATGGGATATTTAAAGTGGAGGGTAGAACAATTTTGAAAGAAGGTTTGGTTTAGGTTGGTTTTGGTTTTTAATTGGTTTAATTTGAAGAAAAAGATTGTTTTCTTTATTGTACGATTGTACGAAACGGAAGGATTGTAAGGATACATGGCGGGAAATGGATAGTTGGAGGAATTATTTATGTTATTAATTCAGCGATCTTGCTTGATAAAATCGGGTATCTCTGATTCTTAAGTACAACTAACAGGTTATTGTTAGGACTGCAAACCTTGCCAACTGCTTCGCATTAATTTATTTATGTAGCAGTGCGCGAAAATTAGGAAATAGATCGTACAGCTGACAGCTTATTGGCATTACATATTTTATGATACAGATAACTGAATCAGCGATACGTCACAATCTAGTTCGTAGGATTAACGAAGCATTTTTCTCTGTGCATTTCAGAACACTTGAAATGTTCTGAAGAGCATTTAAAAGAACTTTAAGTGATTCTGGAAATCATTTCAGTGAACATGAAGTGGTCTGAAAATCATTTCAAAATACTTGAAGTTCATTTTCAGATGAACAACGTTTTAAGTATTGTAGAAATGATATAGAAATCTTCTCTCAGGAACACAGAGTGTGTCATTGTTGTTCTTAATTCTTCTTATTTTGAAATGGTCAGATAGACAAAAGTTTGTAAATGGGGGATATGTCTGCATTGCTGGATGAAGGTTCTGATTCCATTGTATATATAATGGCTAAATGAAAGTCCGTTTTATAAGAATCGCAAAAAAGTAAGTCTCGTAGACTTAAGGTTAACTGCGTATGCTAGACTAGTGGAATTAGTTTAGAGTAATAGTTTGCGGTGTGGACTTAACTATTTGAAATACAGTTCAAAGATTGTTCAGCGATAACCAATTAGTGTAAATTGCGGTGTGAATATCAAATTTCATAGGTTTAGACGGAGAAATGATGATGGAGTTACAGAGCCAAAAAATGTATGAAACAAAATAAAAATGTATAATAAGAGCCGAATGGAGATACAGAATTTTAAAGTGTTGAAATAACTTTAATCATGAAATAAATGTGTTACAATATACAATCTCTCTTCTTTAAAGCAATGTTAAATAAAAAATTAGAATGTTAGCGTTATAAATATTTATTACTTATATTGTAGGAAGTCGTCTACAATTTACGTTTCTTTTATTCAGTATACTGAGTCAGATAATTACATACAATTTACTGGTTACATATTTTTCTGCAGCATATTGATTAGGCAAAATATTATTTTCAATATTTACATAACAAACTTACCGGATGTTTGCGAATATAAATATTAACAAACTTGGCACAATGATGCAACATGAATTCTTAAAATATGCAGTCAAGACAGTACGGTTAATCTGGAGACTAGTTTTACCAGTCTAGTTTTTTTACACATTTATTTTACTCTCTGCAGGCACATAAGAAATAAGTCGGATTATATTTGAATAAAAAGTGTAATAATTATAAACTTTCATTTGTACGAATGAACAAATTATCATACATGAATAATATGTAGCTTATATATATACACTGTCTAAATATATAAAAGTTAATTGCAAAAAGTTATATAAGTGAGTAACAGTGAAGAGTATAAGGCACTTCGGTATTGGAAAGAATTGGTCGAAGTATTGATCAAGGTTGCGTTTGTCTGTGCGCACGAAGAAAGTAATTTTTGTTGAATAAGTGCAAACACACGTTTCATTGCCCGAGAGCAAGTTTTTGAGCGGGGATTTTGTCTGATATGAGTGTCTTCTGTGATGCGAATGGGTGATGCCGGAGGTGATCGGGTGGGGTTATTTCTGCGGCAGTTTGAAGTCGGGTCGAGATATGGGTTTTTAATATGTATGCTGGATATGTGTTGGAAATTAGGCGAATGAATGCAGATTAGTGCCGAGCTTTCAGGAGGATTATAACGTCAGACGATATTTAAAACCAAAGAACGGAAAAAAGAGATTTGTTCGTGATAACAGGATTACATCGTGTCGTGTTTTAATTGGACTTATACCTCACTAATGTCTGTGGAAACGTATTTTTCAAGGGCTTTTCGATACATTTTTTTAAATATCTGAGAAGTGTCGATTCTTAAATTTGCATCATGGTTTAAGAACAAAAAAGCATTCAGTCTTTACTAAACCTAAGCTTAAGCTTGAGCTTATGTTACAGCTTTATATCACATCTATATTCCACTTCCACTACAGGAAGTTACGACACTGCACGTCGTAACTTCTCGGAATATAAGAAAAAAATATACTTCTGCTCTACGAAAATACGTCTAAACGTTACAAACATGTAACGCTCTCCTGGATTAAAATTAACGCATTCAACAGTTGTTTTGTAACAATTTATACCCGGCATCACGGATCAGAGGCCGCAATATCAATATATTCAAGATTAAAACCTCCGTTTTCATGGGTCATTAATTCTTCAACAACATGATCGATACAAACAGCTCCACACGAAATCTCCAAATAACAGTGCAAAATCATCAAAGTAACGATACGCTTTACTCCCAAAGTTCACCTTAGTTCTACCGCAACGTTCGCATAACTTGCACTCCGTCGAGAGGATATTGATTTGAATCAAGCCTCTCAAAATCTTCATCGAAAACATAGGGCAAACAGTGCCAACTTCCCAGACGGTTAATCTAGATTCCCATTTTGCAAAATATGAACATAATACTGTAAATTTCCCCGAAACCCCCCATGAATTTGTGCGACACCGAATTGTCTGAAAACCTAAAATGCAATGTTTTTCCTCACTACCCGACACTTTTCATCGCTCCGATCGTGCCTTCACCTTGAATTTATCGCGTTCCGTCTCGCGTTTAACCAGCCGACACAAACGTTTCCCCCTTCCCTCCTCATTGACGAATGATACACCTTCATGATTGCACGCAGTTAATTGAGTGTAAAGTCAATGAATAGTCGGGCATCGAGTTATTTTCAGACCACAGTCCATTGTCCACGGAACACGTAATACTTAGCAATCGATAAAAAAGAGGCAATAACCAGAAGCGAAACTTTCGTTGGAAGTTTAATTCCAGCTATGTGAGAAGCTTAGGTGAATAAAAAAGAAACAGCGCGGCGAAGGAGAGGAGCGAGAGAAAAAAAGGCGCGGCGGCGAACGAGGGGCCAAAAGGAGGAATAAAAATCAAAGGACGCCCGGAAAGTTTGAAAGAGACTACGCGCGATGCTCGCAAGTAGCAAGTTTCGAACATCCAATAACAATCTGTACTAGGTCTCCGCTTTTATAAGAACATTCGATACCTTAAGGAACATTCCGGCGAGGCTGCGCTTAATACGTCCTCACCGTATTTCCGATCCCACTTCACTCTTGCGTTCGCGCCTAACAGAATGCCAAAATTTCGTTAATGAAATCCGCTCTTCGCGCATAAAACGCAGCCACCGACGACACGTTGTTTCAACCATTTCACTTTTTCTCGACGAACAAACGGTTGCTTTCGGAGACAGCGCATTCATCGGACGGTGCGATGCATTTTTCAATTAGCCGACGTCGTCGCAATAAGACGCGCCTTTAGCTCGCTCGCAGCTCCATAACTGACTTATGACAATGCCGAAACGAGACGCCCCGGCCCTAAGTAGGAATCTCTGTCCCCGTAATGCGCATTCGCCATCGCCAACGATGCCCGATGAATTGCAACAAACTTTCGGGCGCTCGCACGGACCGTAACGAAATAATAACTTTTTACCAGTCGGAAGCGCGAGCGCGCTCTTATTTCTAATTAATCGAGGGCGCGGAAATTTGCGTTAAATTATGCTCCGCGTCGTGAGAATAGAATAATATTCCGGACGGCATTATAGTTTGAAAGCTTTCAGAATTTCCGCTGATGACACTTTTCTCTTTGCGATGGCATCCAGGCAGATACTTAAGACTAATGCAATAATAACTTAATTAAAATTCAACTTAAGAGCCAACTTCTTTTACGTCACTCGTGTCGCATTACAGACGCTACGTGTGCGGCGCGCGACGTCGCGTGTATCATTAATACCATAATCAGCGGCCCGACTCTTTCCGTCAATATTTGACGTTCGGCAAGTGCCGTTTTATGTTTGCCGATAAAAATCCACCGGAGACGGACCCCACGTGCCGACGCAATTAGACGCCGGGTGAAGACGGTTAAGTGATGGTACACGGGATTGTCTTTACAGTAAATGATGTAAAACAGATTTGTTGTTGGAGAGGTAAGCAGTTTTGTGGAAAAAAGAAATTTGCAACAGGGAAGAGAAACGTGATGTGGTTGGAAAAATCGGATAATGTATGAAGTTTGGGCGATGAAAAAAATGGTGACGCAAAGTATTTGAAGGTGGATATGAAGGCAGGAATGGTTTCGAGGAGTTTATGAGGAGTTTTGAAGGATAATTTAATAAATGGTGTCAATAATCTTGATCTCTAGCGGAAATACGCAAAACTGTAGGCTCTCGGAATTTTGTTTCTCAAAAATAAAAAGTTAAATTTAAATAATTATGTTTTTGTTTGCAGTCTGTTTGAAATAAGACAAAGGTTACACACGAATGTTCGTAATTATAAAACGCATATAAAGTAAATTTCATATTTAAACGATGTACAAAGAACGTTTGAATTATTGGTAAACGTATCAAAAATACATAACTTTTCGTGTACAATATTGCAATTGTTATACACGATTCAGTTTTCATTTTGCAATAATGTATTTTGCGTGTTCTTTATACAGAAATCAACAATCGTAAAATGACTAACATTTAAGCTATATGAACTGAAATACAAAAATAATTATTTTCACTTTGATGGAAACTAACAATAAATTGTTCACATACAATGTTGTTATGTAAGGAAATTTTTCTGTGACATTAATAAAAGTCAAAACGTAGCTAAATTCAAAATGTAATTTCTCAAATACGTTGCAATGTCTATTTTCGCGCCAGTTATAACCCCGATCAACATTGTTGAACGAACTATACCAACTCACCCTGAATGTCGATAAAGGTTAAAGACAATGCGAACTTATAGAAACGCGGAAATAAAATGTCGCTGCATATGAAACGATGATCAATATTTTACTGACAAGTCGTCTCTCTCTTCTTGCATCGATTCTACATTTTTTATTCCGTCGCTTAATTAACTGTTTGACATGTAAATGGTACTTCAAACATGTTGCATAAACAAGTAATTTCATTATTAATTCGGATTATGATACTTCCAGAATTACAGAATGGTTGCGGAAAATTGTCCGCAGGTGCGGATTGATCGAGGGAAGATTTAGAGTTGATGCGGAAAGTTTTTCGCGTGTGTGGAACGGTTGTGGAAATGAATGTTGCAGAATGTTTGCGAAAATAGTTTCGCCACAACAGAATGGGACGTTTCAGAAACGTTCCTGCAACGTTTCACGAAACGTTGCCGGAACGTTCCAGAAACCTTCTGAACGTTACAAAACCGTTTCTGAAACGATAACTTGTCCTCCAAAAAGTAGTTTCACGAATGTTTAATGAAACGTTTTGTAAACGCTTCATCAAATAGTTTCTTAAATGTTCACGAAACCTTTTTTCGAAAAATATAGTTCGAACTTGAAACGTTTATGAATCGCTTACGAAACGTTGCTGCAACGTTCAAAAAATCGTTCTAGAAACGTTCCTGAAACCTATTCGAAACGCTTCAAAACGTTTCAGGAACGTTTCTTAAACCTCCAAGAAACGTCCACGTTTCAGAAACGTTTTTGTAACGTTCCGAAGGTTTCTGGAACGTTCCTGCAACGTTTCGTGAAACGTTCTGGTGGGGCAGGACCGGAATAGTTGCGGAAAATTGTCCGCAGTTGCAGAGTGAGAGGTCATATCTTTACAATGGATGCACCGATTTGGATGATTTTAAGTCCTTGTATATAGTTTTAAGCCAGTTTTAAGCCATATTTAGATACAAATTAATTACATAAAAAATACAAATACATTAACAAAGATACTCTAATGGCTTATGTAACTGTAAGACATTACAGCATCTTTGATATTCGCATTTTTTGTAGTTAACCAGAGGCAATAAAAACCGTCCAGGGGGATGACGCTTTCGATAATTTGATTCGACCATTTTACTCCGTAATATCTTCTTCATTCCATTATAAAACTGCTTGTGTACACATATTCATCGAAAAAAACCGGCGTTATTGAAAACGTCGAACGCAGTGTGTGCAGTAATTTAATGCATCTGCTACGTAAATTTCAATAATCGAATTCGTTAACAAACATTATGCCATTCATTACAGTAGCCTTTCGCTGGTACAGATAATGGAGTCTCCGTTTGCAACACTCTTTGTGCCTTTTTATCGTTGTCAATTTATTATACACTGATTGTTTCCCCGTTACAAATAATTTGCCGTTAGTTTCGCATTCCAACCTGTGCTGATATTTGCTACTACATTTTCCAAAATCCTGCAAATGTGTTAGCTATTCGTTATTTTACAAAATAATTCACCCTCGAAAAATATCACAGCCAAACGTCATCCAGCCAGATTTACGTACGAACACAAAAGCACAGTGGGAATATCGCTTGGGTTATAAGCAGCGCGAGTCAACAGTAACGATAAACAATTTCGATGTCAGTTTCGAGTAAATTAACGGCGCAGTTATGCGGTAATCGAACGAATTTGTTAACGCAAGATGCTTCAATGCTCGGTAATGGAATGAGCCGGGAATCTTCGGCTGACTGAATATTCTGCAGCAAACTCGAACTTGTAACTTCAATTTTGGCAATTTACAAAATGTTGTTGCATGCCGGATTCCCCGTATCGGTTTCTCACTGTAATTACGTAATTGCACGGACAATGATTGACACTCGTGCGCGCAAACCATTCGATTTTCGGCGAACCTCGAAGGAAAGTTAATTGCGAGTTAATCGCACTGCAAAAGGTTCACAAAAACAAAATTAATCGAGGATGAATGCGTTTTTCGTGTCCGTGAGGTTTATAAAATAGTAAGAAATCGTAAATCAACTTCCCTAGTAAAAATTGTGACGATGCTGAGATAAAGGCCTTATCAGGATGATACATCACCTGATCAGTATCATCGTGATAAGCCCCAGTAACTCATCAGGCGTACACATCAGGTCCTCAACACTGATGTAATTTCCTACCGTTACATCAGTGATGTGGATAAGTGATGTGGTAAGAAAACATGATGTGGATATGATAAGGAAACATGATCGTGGCACGTAAGGGGCGCGCCACATCATCTTACCGATGCCAACTGTTACAGTTGACTCAATGCCTTATCAGGGTAACTCACTGGAACCTTATATGGTTTTCATCAGGAATCCTCTGATAATGTTGCCCCGTCAAATTCTGATAAGCCCCACATGTCTGATGTGGTTTGTTATATCACATCTTCTACCAGGATTTACCTACATTTCAGCATGTTTTATTAAAGGATACATTTTATTGATTTGGGTTTAAACAAAATAAAATCAAGAAAATTTAAATAACTTTTTTTTGGTTTGTTCGACTGACACAGAACTGTTTAGTAAAATCCAGCGGACCTTTTTCTAGCGTGTATTGACCGGAATGCGTTCGTTTTTGTTGTCGAACGCGCGCACGAAAAAAGTTACATGTCATTTCGGAGTGAATCATTGGCCAATAAAATATGCGCGGATCGCAATAAAAGCGCGACGGACGGGCGCGGGCGGCCGAATTTCAAGCGCCAGTGAGAAATTGTGCAGTTTACAACTTACGTCCGGGCGCGGCGATGTTTCACGAAGAAAAACTCGAATTAAGACTGATAAAAGTCCGAAATAAAACGCAACTTTATTTCCTCGGGACAGGAAAACGTATGACACGGACGCACGGATAAAGGTTATTGCGGATTTTACTGGCAGTGCGTAAAATGGCAGCCGTCTATTTATTTCGCGGCCGTCCGTGAACTTGCTGCATTGACTCGCATGAAATACGAACAACCGGCCAAGTGGCAAGATCGTAGACGCTTTTTTTCCCCAGAGATCACTGCCGAGAAAGTCCGCCGGATATCCGGCGAACTATTAAGATGACCGGATCGCGATAAAATTAATTGGACGCGACAGATGAATAAATTGACGATCAAGTGGAAGTTATGTGGATTTGGGACGCGATTCTTTGCGATTAAAGCGCTGTTTACGAGCGGAGACGGAATTCCGCGACTGCCACTAACAACCGGGGATCTAGGCAGTCGCGGTTTCCCCGATTTTTGTCCCCCGGCGTCTGTTATTTCCGCGGCAATACTTATTATTTTTAATGAGTTTCGACAAATAGACGTCGCGCTTTCCGGCGACGCAAGTTAACAATATACATTTTCGTGTTGTACCTCGAAGCAAATATCGTCGCAAGCCGGAGAATCGGATGAGAACGGGACAAAAAGCGGGACAAAAAGCGCGGTTTATGAGCCGTCTTCCTGTGGACTGTCTCTGGTTTTTAGATATATTCGCTGTGTCTATAATATCTGACAATTCTGCATGAAAACTGTTGTCAAACGTGTATGCAAATAAATAACTTTCCGCCGGAAGAACAGAAGAGAAATGTTTAAAGATCGACGCCTGGGTGGAAGAAGGTTCTATCAGAAAAGTTCTGAAGGTTCTGTTTCAGAAAAGCCGGGAAGAAGGTTCAAGGTCAGAAACAGCAGGATGATGGTTCTATCTCGACAGGTTCTATTTCGGCTCGTTTTTTGTTACGAGCAATAGTAAATTAACTACGAGTTTATGTTCGTAGTAAATTTGGGAATTGATTTCCGAAAGTAGTCCCAACATAAACGAGTTCTCGAAAATAGCACCAACGAGTTTATGTTGGTACTACTTTCGGAAATTAATTTCCGAATTTACTACGAACATAAACTTGTCCACGAAAAACGGGCCGAGATAGAACCCGTCGAGATAGAACCATCTTCATGCCTTTTCTTAGATATAACCTATTCACGGCTTTTCTGAAATAGAACACTCTTCACGACATTTCTGAGATAGAACTTCTTCCTCGCAGAGGTCGATATACACGGAGGGAAAATTTTCATCAAAACGTGCTATATTTTGTAGTAAATTGTGATAAAGTCCTAGTAAACACTGCTTTCACCCAAAGTCAAATAATGGTGTAAACGAATGACGCGTTGATTCAAGCAAAAGAAGGATCAAATGTTTCGATTGTTAAGTGTCGATGATTAAGGGGAAAAATCCCCGGCTGTAAAACGCGAGGTCGCGAGTTCGAAACTCTGCGTGGAAAATATTTTTTTAAGAAGTAGATTTTTCGTTTACTATAAAAATATAGTAATTTGAACTGAAAATAATACGAGAAAATTATGAGAAATACATGATAAAAGAGGACGCCCAAATAATAAAAGAGGACGCTTCGTCCTTGGAGTGCTATATAATATAGTCAATAAGTAAGACAACTTTTTCCCCATATACAAAGCTAGATTTTCCGAAACGTGTGTACATCCTCACACAAACTTTCAAACGTATTATCTGCCGAATGCTTATTCATTTCTGCAAAATTTTTATTACATTTAACTCGACGTCCGGGAATAAAATTATTATCGCTCGCCGTAAAAACTCGGCTCGTTTGCAGCCGACGATATACTTTTATTACGTCGAACGAAAAGTTTTTGCCGATTAATTATTTATCGGCCCGGATTAAGTAACGACCATACCGGAACGTCGCTCCATCCGTTCCCCGATGGCATTTTTATAAACATTTGCCTCCGCGTCGCTTCCCCTAG
>JABFPB010000601.1:0-34997 GCA_022817645.1 Ceratoteleas bidentatus
GTATTTCGAAACGAGTGAACTTCCGGAACGAGGCGAAGCCGAGTTTTGGAAGGAACGAGTGAGAAATCGAAATTCCCCCCGTAGTGTTTACGATATTTTCTCTTACGATGGAGCGGGAAGCCCACATTTCCGCCCGTCAGGGCGGGAATGTGGGTATTCCCGCCCTGAGTGAGGGAAAATTGTATATAGAAATGCAACATTTTTATGTACAATTTTTTATATACATTTTTATATACAATACAACACTTTTCGAACGATAAAAAGGAGAGGAAATCCATTATTTTCACGACAAACTTCGGATCTTTTCTTTTTTCTTAAATAATTGTTTTTCTTAAATATTAATTTTACGTAGGAATTATTTCGTGCAGCTTCCTTTGTTTCTATAAGGCTAAACTACGATCAGAACTGTTATAGCTATGACCCGACCACAAAAATGTTCGTTGCGTTATGTCGATGATGCTGCTATTTGTCAAAAAATGTTTTAAAATCTATATCAATTTTTTATTTCTGTTTTGTCCTCTGCAAGAATCTGAATGCAGAATGGTGCAAGTCTCAGGCAAATGTTCTCAGGCAGACTTCTTAACTCCTTCTGGATGCCACATCTTCAGACCACACGTACATATATGCTGAAATAAAATTATATAACATTAGCATCATATTAGGATTTTCAGATTTAAAAGTCAGACTGCACGTTCAAACTGCAAGTGCTGATTCTGCGTATTAAACAAAAACTACAAGATTATTTCAAATCTTTCAACTTTGCTTTTTACCACTTAAGGTCGTATCGAAAGCGAAAATGCCGAAATTACAGATTTCTCAAAATACAGCTAAATAACACACCGAATAATCATTTTAAGACCACAGCGAGATTCGTTCACTTTTTTTACAGTGTTGTGTCTCAACGAAAACGTAATTCATATTTAATTGCAGAAAAACGGTGATTTCTAGTTTTCGAGGTGGGAAAAAACGTAGAACTCACTATTTTTCCAAACGAATTGTCACACAATGTTATTTTATGGCTAAAACTATTCTCCCATTAACAAAGAATCTCGCTCTGGTCCGCATTTTAAAAAATATCAACAAATGATTTTTTGATAAGGAAAGTCCCTAACTCCGTTGCAGCAGACTTTCGACTTGGCCTTAAGGTCATGTCGAAAGCGTGATTACCGACATTACAGATTTCTCAAAATGCAGCTAAATAACAAACCGAATAAACACTTCAAGACCAGAGCGAGATTTGTTCACTTTTTGTACAGCTTTTTTTCTCAACAGAAACTTAACCCATAATGAATTGCAGAAAAACGGTGATTTTTAAAAGCGGTGTAAAAGTGCTTTCACACCGCTCGTCGTTGTGCATTAAATTTTGACAGGGCTTCCTTAGAGGTTGGGTTTTTTCTGAGTGGTGCGCTTTCTGAGTGGTACGCATTCTGTGAGTGCTACCATCCCGCCCTAATTCTGAAACGTGCCCTTTTTCGTGGAGCGCCCGAAACGTGCACTGAGTAAACTAATTCGTAAAAGCTGCGAAAACTTCGTACCTTTTACGATATATGACGTAAAGTGTACGCATTTTCCGTAGTTTTTACGATGTATCTCGTAAAGTGTACGAATTTTTCGTAGCTTTTACGAATTAGTTTTCTCAGTGTGCCTGTCTTGCTCGAGCGCCCGAAACATGCCCTTTTTCGTCTAATTCTTAAACGTGCCTTTTTTCGCCGAGCGCTCGAAACGTGCCCTTTTTCATCTAATTCTGAAACGTGTCGCTTTTCGTCTAATTCTAAAACGTGCCCTTTTTCGTCAGGCATTTGAAACGTGCCTGTTTTGCCTATGTCTCTGTAACGTGCCCCTCTTCGTTAGACGCGACGATTGTTTGTAGATCGTATGTAGATAACCGGTACTTTTTGTTAGATTTCCTTAGGTGAACCGCTTTACCCGCCCTTCCCCTACAAAATAACACAATGTTGAGTTCTTTTGGAGATTAAACCGAAAAAATCCGAAATTAATTTTGTGTAATTTTGTGAAATGGATCGATTTCGCATTCTCGATATAATATGAGCAAAAAAGAAACAATTAAGGAACTACGACTCTTAGCCGATATGTCGGCCGAGTGGCTAACGTCCCAACTTAATTAACGGTGTTCTGTAATATATACTTTATAACTAGGACGGGGCGATTTTGTTAATTACATATATTATGAATTTAGACGTGTGTTTATTTTATCAATTTTATTATTAGTGTAACGTCTACATAAATACCGCCGATAGATTTGTACAAATATATCATTAAAATATTGAACTTATGTTTATAATTATATTTAAATAATTTTTTAAAAACATTATCAGTTGATTGACTGAAAAGTGATCAAGAAAACAAATTGACAATCAATTTAACAATCCAAACAATTGTCTGAAAAACCTGAAAAATCCGGGAAATTAATTTAAAAAATGAGTGATGACCCTGAAATCAACTTAGACTGAACAGGACGTGTGTACGAGGAGCAAGAAAATATGTTCTAATTGAAACCAATGTTTGAACTTTAATACGAATGTAAAAATATTTTATCCATAATAATAATTTTGTTGTTGATGATTTTAATAACTGTCGAACTTTGACAAAAGCAAAGCAATGTTTCCAGTAACAGAACATCTTTCCATAATCAGAGATTCTGTCGAGAATCTACAATGTCTGTGTGAAATATTAAAGTCAAGGAAGTACCCTAACAGAGTTTTGACATACATATTTGTTTTTGTCTTTAAGGAAATTAATTGAAAAGTACAATTTAAATCAACGCTGCCAAATATGTTTATTTAATATTTGGCAATTTAATTTTATTGCAAATGAAACTGTTTCAAACAAATTAAGTAGATGGTTATAAGTTAAAAGTAAAATGTTACTTTTAGCGTAAGATTTTTTGCAAGATTCCTTAACTTTGATATGTCATCCTAAAATGTAATTTTAGTTACCTGATAATCAGTTTCATATACGAATAATTATGAATTGTAATATTTCAATTTGTTTAATTTACTTATTATTAATGAATTCTGATTATCAGTATTTGTATAATTAAATTAATTAATAAATCAACAATATTAATGTCTATATTATCTATTTAATTAAAATAGTTATTTAAGGCCTTAGTTACATTAATTTACATTAATATTCTGTTTTCTCGGTGTCGAATGTTTCAAATCGAATACCAACGAAGATGGAACATTGCTTTTGGAGAAACGTCATCGCCATGTAAAAATTCTGAACGACTTGGAGCAAATAGACAAGTGTGTTATCAAAGCTTGAAAAAAATGTGTGTATAAAAGTAAAAAGTCAACGTTGAAAATGATGGTAAAAAATCTAAGTTCTCCTACTGCGAAAACAATATTCCATTCTCTTGATGTCTCGCAATTCATGATTCAGTGATTTTATTTGAAGAACATCTATATTTCAATAACGTCAATAGCTAACTCATTGTAACATGTAAAATGTTCATCTTGAAATCACAGTAATTGCTACCTGTTTTATTCTATAGTAATATCTTCTCATATAACTTCTGTTCTTGCAGATAAAGCTCCTTTGAGTGTTGATCTAAGTTACATTAACAAGATGTCATGAAATTCGAAGAGTAATTCGAGTGAATATTCGCCACGAAACTGTCTGGTGAGTGATCTACCACATTCTCAAATAGAAAAGCACGTAAATACATCGATTTACAGCAGCCTTGCAGTATTTCTTCTCTTTCTATCTTGAGCTGAATTGTTTTACTTTTGTAAAGAAAAGGCTTTTACGACTTGGATCACGTTTGGTGATATCATATAAACAAACGGAAGAAGGAAGCATTGGTTTAAGGTCTGGAATAAGAGAGAACACCGTAGAAATATCCAGGAAAATAATTCATTAAAACATAGTAGTTTACTGAGGCAAACTAATTGATCGTGCGATAGAAATTTTTAGCAATTATCAATAATATTCAAATTAATTACAATTATGCGGACTACTTTTTCAGTCAGCATCAATCGAGTCGATCATATAAATCAGCAATCTTTAAAAGAAACATTTTCCTGGAAATCGTCCTACACTTACAACGTATAAACTGAAATCCCATTATACTAATAGTCTTGCATATTTACAGTGTAAATAAATCGCATTCAGTATTATCGAATCGAAGGATGACTTACATATTCTGTAATCAAAACCGAGAATCGCATTAAAAATATTTTTTAATGAATATAAATCATCTACTGGTTCAGACTTGTCATAAAAGAAGCTTTTCAGGATTTAATGCAAGTCAAGTTAAATTTAGCTTCAATCAAATTAGCAGTCGGTAAAGTTCCTCTCAATACATTTTGATCCAAAGCGTGTCTGAGATCGATCAAAAAACTAGTCCAGAAAAGTATTACTCTTCTAGCAATGTTCTATCGGTGTCCCAGTCTTTTTTCTGAGTATGTAATACGCGGTTTCCAACGCTTATTTCGATTGAAATTAAGTTTCACTTTCCTGCATTAGTCATATCCCGAGCAAAAATGTTGCAATTTTGGGACTTATTTGCCGAAATATCGCGTGCTGGAAAGTGCACGATGTATTGATGCAACATGCTTCAATTCGGCGATGTTGCTAACAGATTTGAGCCACCCACGGTGGACGGAAGGATCGCGTGGTTTTGGAGGTTAGTGTGCTTTATTGCCTTCTTTGAATCCCTGCACATACCCCGATTGGTCCGGAACATCTTTCCTTCCGGCGATTCCTCGACCTTTACCGGCCTCGTCGAAACGCTGCTTGTGCGATCCGGTGTATTTGCTCACATCTGTTAGCCTATCCACTGCGGAGGCCGCTTTTCCGGCTGCCTGTAAATATAATAAAAGTTATTTTGTATATAGCGGAGATTTTAGAAAACGTTCAATGCAACAAATTTAGACTTTTTTGGACATCGGTTCTCTCTACGTTTAGCTGGTTCATGTTTAACCAGCTAAACCAGAAATGAAGGAAATCAAAGCTGTAATCCTGTAAAAAGTTTTCAATTACAATGAATTCGGAAGAATAGGACTGTAGAATTCTCAATGCACAATCAGGACAACTGGAATAGAAAATTTGAAGTGTCAATCCAAGTGTGAAATCCAGTTGCAACGTGCTCTATTCTATTGAAATGTGTACTCTAAAAACTCTACACAGTTAGAACTCCACACGTCTTAATTGCTGCTAATGTCTGCATGTAAGACACATAGTATCTTACATTCAGACGCCATGTGTCTAGTCTCCTCGCTGAAACTATGACTTACGTGCCTGAAAGCGACTTAAAAATGTCTGCAAAATAAGACGCCAGTTTAACAGCGTGGAAATGGAAATAAATGTCGAGTTAGAAACCGATTCTCTGGAATGGAATTTACTTTAAATTTTTTCTATAGAATCCCTGAAAAAATGACGTAGGGTTCATATGTGAATTCCATATGGAATCCGAAATGGGATCCTATACCTGATCGCATATGGGATCGCATATGGGATCCCATATGCGACCCAAAAAACAATATGGGTAGGGTTACCAGACGCCTCGGCTGGAAAATCAGGACCATGGACCAAAAAATCAGGACACTGGGCGGGAAATTCAAAAAGGATAAAAAAAAAGGTTGCTGGGTGTAAAAAATCTATTTTTCAGCTGTTTTTGTATTACGAAACTATATTATTATATATTATTGAGATTAATATACTTTTTCGATCACATATATGGTTATTCCGATCACATATTTTTGTTTTGCTAACATATCACATATACGTTGCTTATATACATTTTTCCCCTCGTTAAAGGTTCATACAAGATCATACAAGAAAAAAGAATCATTCAAGAAACACTATGGATTGTGAAACCGAAATTGAATGAAATGTTATGGAATTTCTTGACTGGTTTATTATGAAATCATATGAAATTTCATGAATGATCATATATATTTTTTACTGATTTCGCATGATTCCTTTAGATTTATTACGACATTAAAATGAAGTGTAAAAAATTTTAATCTTTGGATTCCCCAAAATCTATAGGGAATTTTGCAAAAAAAAAGTATTTGTACTTTTTTTTGGAGAAAAAACTAACTAAACTAACACACGAGTTGGACACGCTTTTGGCGAAAAACGTTTTTTTTAAAAAGGTTTTTTTAAACAGGTATTCGTACACAGTTAAGCGAGTTAAAAAACTAACTAAACTAACACACGAGTTGGACACGCTATTGATAAAAAACGTTTTTTTTAAACAGGTATCCGTACACAGTTAAGCGAGATAAAAAACTAACTACACTGTTAGGGAGCCGGTTGGACTGGGGGTCGGGAGCTCGCGAGGGGTGCGCACGTGGGCAGATAAAATGGCGGACACACTCGTTTCACTAGGCTTATTTACCACTTACAAATCGCGCGCAGCACATCAAGCGCCGTCCAAAGCGTGCCTTCGGCGTTTTCGTGTAAATGGGGCTCGGCACCTTGGTTCCCGACGAGAGGCGCGTGGCTCGAGCCCCCGGGTTGATCGACACCCGTCCTTGCTCTCAATCGCCGGACGCGACTGTCTCCTCTTCGCCCGTTGATCGCGGCGCTAGGCGCACCGGCGACCGCTCAAGGTCACATGACCTTGAGGAGTCACCTCATTGGTCCCCCTAAGCAGGGCCGGCACTAGCGTCGCCAACAAAACTAACACACGAGTTAGACACGCTTTGGCCGAAATACATTTTTTTAAAAAAAGGTATTTGTACACAGTTGAGCGAGTTAAAAAACTAACTAAACTAACACATGAGTTGGACACGCTTTTGACGAAAAACGTTTTTTTAAAAAAGGTATTCATGTACAGTTGACCGAGTCACAGGACTAATGTTAGGATTAATTACTTTTCACATGAAAGTGGGTCAAATCAATGTTGATATTTAATTATTAAATAATAGCATTTTTAGTTACGTTGACAAAAGCAACTTGTTTCATATCGATACTTATCTGAAATATACACTGGAAACAATTGGCAAATTATTTGGTAGATTCAACCAAACAACTTCGACCAAATTATTTTGTTGTGTTTAAGCTGAAATAAGGTGAATCGAAATAATAACAAAGTAAAATCAACACCTTCTCATCCAATTAAATATATTGATATGTTGTAACTCGGATAATTAGCTCTAAGTTAAGTTATTCTTTCATAAATCCCTTCTAGTTTATTCTCTCGTCCACTCGCTCGTTCACTCTCGTCCACTCTCGCCCACTCTTCGGTGCGAATAGACACTTCCTTATTACATTTCTTTATAACAATCATTTTGACATAGTCAATTTTCAAAATGGCAATTGAAATGTATTATTGATTTTCAGTTATTTAAACAATCATAATTATATATTTCAGTCCAAGGAATTAATCTTACAAACATAAGAAATTAATAAAAAATGTTTATATTAATGTATGAGAAAAAAGTATTTAAAAAAAGTATCTATTATTTATTGTTACAAATGTTTTATTATTATTTCTAGATAATTGTTTTAATATAATGTTTTATTTATTTTTATTTATAAATAAATAACCCAAAACATTTGTAATTTCAACTGAAAGAAAAATGAAAGAAACAAAGGAAATCTGTTTGAAAATGTTAGGTTAATTTCTATTGTCCCTCGATTTAAAACATAAAACCTATTAAAATCACTTTAAAACATATTAATCACTTTAATGTTTGCTTACCTATCATTTAGAACCGCTGAGCAAACACGTTTCATCCACCATTTACTATCCCCACAAGGCAGAGTTTCGGAGAGAGAAAGTATCTTAAAATTTTGTCGCTGATACAATTTTGGCCACCAGATGGCTATAGCTGGAAAATCAACAGTTTTCCAAGTCAAGTGATGAGTTGTATAGTATTTAGGAGGAAAATACAGTACTGTGTACAATTACGTTATTAATTCACACCAGTATTATCTACACGACAATGATTTCTGGATGCATAAGAGCGATTGGTGGAAAAACGTGCCGTCTAACAGTGAGTAAACGATTCGATCCAAAGATCATTTAAATACACCGAATAACCTTAATTTTATTCCTCCTATTCAAATGTACGACTTTACTTTCGACTTTTACTTTAATGTACTTTTACGTTTAAAATCTTTAAATATAAATAAAAGAAAGTTTGTAAAATTGAATATTTTATTTAAAGTTAATAAATATTAAATTATTTCAGTTGAATATAATTTCATATAAATTAAAAAAATAACTGACAGTAATATTCTATTATTTGAATCACATTAAATGGAATTCATTATAAAATAAATTAATGTGATTGTAATGACTTATTTTATGTAATTTTTATAAAATTAATATAATTATATTTAATATAATAAATATAAAATTATAATAATCAACGTAAATGATATATTTTAAGTATTTTAAACAAAGACTCTTAACTTTAACTTATAAACCAAATTCAATTATTTTATAGTACAAGATTATTTATTAATTTATCATTTTTTATTTATGAATACTTAAAATTGATTAAAGATAATAAAAACTATATTTTAATTTGATTTTTTTATTTCAGGATTTTTATTAGCATTGATTACAGAGTATAATAATTTGTTAACATACATATTTTTTATTATAAATAATGTTTTGAAAATAATTATGGTTTTAGGCTGTACCTGTATTTACTACTACAAATAATTATGCAACAACAGCTACATTCAAAACAAATCCTTACTCCCTCCACCGCCTGGAGAATGGACCTTCCACTGAATTCACTCTCAGAAGGGAAGATGCTCTCAAAATGTATGAACAAATGTTTACGATTCGTCGACTTGAGACAGAATCATCGAATCTATACAAAGAAAAACTTATCAGGGGATTCTGCCATTTATATTCAGGCCAGGTAAATCACTCCCTAATTTTTATTCAGAACATTTAACAAATTAAGGAGGTTCGATAGCCAGACATTTTGGGGGGATTTTCCAGGTTGTATTTTCACAATACAAACGAATAGACATTATCTGATAATTAAATAATGAATTCCTGTGTGGAAAGTTTCCAATTAATAAATTCGACTTTCAAGTACACTCTATTCTGTTCTATTCCAGTGCAATATCAATGTTTTCAACAACATGTGTTTAATCTTCAAAAATAATTCATTTTTGTTCATTACTCCTATCTGTATTCAAATCTATAAACAGGAATTCTTTTCATTTTTCTATCCTTTTTTATGAATAGAAAAGAAATGTTTTCTATTCATTTCTATCCAATATTTTTTCAGTGTAGTTATTAATTATGTCGTTTCTCTTGAAATGAGTACTTCCAACAAGATCACATTTAACTATTTGTTCGAAAAATTTTAGGAAGCTGTTGCGGTAGGTATGAGACAGGTGATGCGACCTCAAGATGCAGCAATTACAGCTTATCGCGCACATGGTTGGACTTTTGTAATGGGAGTACCACCCGTGGGAGTTTTGTCTGAACTTACAGGAAGGCAAAGTGGTTGTGCTCGTGGTAAAGGTGGTTCCATGCATACATATGCTCCTAATTTTTATGGCGGAAACGGGATAGTTGGTGGCCAAGTATGATCCTATAATTATCACAATATGACCCTAATTTAAATACGAAGGATAGACAATAATTAATGAAGTTTGGATGATCTTAGGTGCCTTTGGGAGCGGGTATAGCTTTTGCCCAGAAATATCAAAATAATGGAGGTGTCTGTCTGACATTGTATGGCGACGGAGCTGCCAATCAGGGACAAGTATTTGAAGTCTACAATATGGCCAAACTGTGGAATCTTCCTTGCATTTTCATTTGCGAGAACAACGGTTATGGAATGGGAACCAGCACAGAAAGAGCTGCTGCCAACACGAACTATTACACCAGGGGAGATTTGATTCCTGGAATTTTGGTACAATTACACTGCAGTGAAATATATTCAGTATTTTGAATGAATTAATTGGGGTTCTATGAATCCCAATTAAATATGAACCAATAAAATCATCAAAAATTATATTTTTAACATAATTTTTTATGCTTTTACTGAATTTTTTTTTAATTCAAGGCAGGAAATATACGTATAAATATAAATTAAATAAGTTAAATTAATATATTGTATAATTTTTAATACAGGTTGATGGTATGGATGTATTAGCTGTTAGAGAAGCGACCAAATTTGCTATTGATTATGCGAGATCCGGCAAAGGACCTATAGTCATGGAAGCCCGAACATATAGGTACCATGGCCACAGTATGTCTGATCCTGGAACAAGTTATCGTTCGCGTGATGAAATTCAAGAAATGCGACAGACGCGTGACCCAATAACCAATTTCAAGGAGAAAATTATCACTTCTGAATTAGCCACGGCTCAAGAAGTAAAGGTGTGCAATGGTTTCTTGGTATAACCCAACACATACATTATATTGAAAAGTTTGTTAAAAACACACATTTTTTTTATTTGCAGGAAGTCGAAGTTGGGGTGAGGAAAACTATGGAAGAAGCAGTTAAACTTGCCAAAACTGACGCTGAAGCATCAGTGGGTGAGCTCGCGGCTGACATCTATTCGAATTGTTTGGAGAGAGAAATTCGCAATAAACTCCCGCTGAAACCACTGAAGCACTTCAGAGTTGGAGAGGAAAAAAACAAATAAGCTATGTAAAAGAGAAGAAAAGAGTTCAGAAATCAAAATGACAAATGGAAATTAATCTTTTGAATTTAATTACTAAAATCCCATAAATCAAATTTGTGGAATTTGGCCAGACAAAAAAAAATGTTTTGAAAAAGAGGATAACTGGAATTTCTTCAAGAGAAATTTGAATATTAATAAGTATTTATATATTTAAACTGCTTTAGATTCTAAAGCAATTGCCTAACTATAAACATTTTAACATCTTTTATTTCTAAAGTAATTTTATAAATTAGACGTTTATCTTCAGAGTTTATGATTTTGAAGGCAAAGAAATTGTAAATTTTGTAGCATTGTTAGATATAAAGAACCATTGCTCTATTAATATGTAATAGATAATTTGTAAAAATGTATTATAATAAATAATAAGACATAGGATTACAATGATGACTTACGAAGAGCAAATTTTACAATAGTTTTAATAAAATGTATTACTGATGAAATGAAAAAAAATTGTTTTGTTTTATAAGACTAGATTTGTTATAGTTACAAATACCTCATTGATATGTAAAAAAACCTTGTTTAATCACCAAAATCACTGTATATTTAATTTATTTGTACTGTTATGATATATATGATAATACAGAACATTTACAAAAAACTATGTAATTGTTTAATTTTATTTGTTTCCGCAATATTGGGTCTCCCATTATCATTGGTGGCATTGTAAACACTCCAAATGTAAAAAAAAGATATAAAGCAAATTCTCATTTGAAACAATAAATTGTTAAAAAAATGCAATAAATCACAACAAAAATGTTTTCATGTTATAGTTTAATACATTCTACTTGAAAATAAAGTATAAAGTGTTTTTTAAGAAAATAATTTTATTTTCATAAAATTCCCAATTTCTCAACGGTTTTAAAACAAAACGTTTTTTCAAATTATAATACACGAAATAGTAGCATAGATAGCGCCAGTGTTACGTTCTCCAGCACAACTGATTCAATTCATCAGATGATCTAAATAGCACATTCTTTATGGTACGAATTGGACACATTCTCTTCTGTGAAAGTTCACCGGCCGTCCAAAAAATAAAATAAGTAGTTCAAAAGTGCCACAAGTCGTTATTAAAAAAAGGCCATTTTTTAGGTAATTAAACGTTTATTTAAAACATTTATCACAAAAATAATATTTTTCTGGTTAAAAATAAAAAACGTCGCATGTGAAGTTTTTTTTTAAGTCTATTTAAATACACCAGTGCGAAATACGTTTCAAAAAACATTTTTCCATAAATATCAAATCTCATTTCAACTTACAAATTATCGATAATAAAGTCTCCATAGACAAACCTTATGAAAAATGGAAATTACTGACACAACGTACGCAATTTTAGAGAGACAATTTTTATGCTGTACAATTCCATATGCTGTTTATTTCGGAGTTGACAGAAAAGTAAAATAAATTTCACAAAAGCAAAGAATGTTTAAACAATTCATTAAATGTAGATTGATTATAATAGCGAGGAATATGAAGTAGAAACAGGTTAACACTGTTGATGTAATATCTGATTCGTGTTGCACAGATGTAACAAATATAACAATTTTATGTGCTTTACAGGAAAATTAGACCAACCATGGCAGAAATTAAAACTGCGAAGGAAGTTCGTCAATCATATATTGACCACTTCAAAAGGAAGGGTCACGAATATGTGCATTCGAGTTCAACAATACCTCACGATGACCCGACATTGCTTTTTGCTAATGCTGGAATGAATCAAGTGAATAACCACTTTTTACCAAGAATTAATATTTAGTTCAGTTTTTATTTTTTTTTAAATTGTAATTTTTAATTATATACCAACATTTTTATACATTTTTTATTGAACTGCAATTTTAAAATTATGTAAATATAATAATTATAATATAATCAATAATTTATAAAATTAAAGACGTTCAAAGAAAAAGTTAAAATAAAGATTCAGCTTTGGAAAAATTTATCATACTCAATGAGTAATTTTATTTAGTCTAATTCTTGAGAAATTAATTATTGAAAAGTTAAAGTTTTTAAATTAAGTTAAGTTTAGTTAAATTTTCGAATAAAAAGTATAACTAATAGTTTAATAATATAGTTCATTGATATAATGACAGATGAGAAGAATTTACTATGTAGTATTGAAAATATATGATTGATAAATAATGAACAACTTCTAAACAAAATCTTTAAATATTTGTTTATTTATTTATTTATTTGGAAGTCTCACAAAAACTACCATCTTTAAGAATTTAAACTTATACGCAGTTAAGTTTAATTAAATTAATTTATAATTAAACTAATTTAAAAAGAAAATATGTTTAACATATTTTTAATTTTCATTTGTTTATACTAATTAAACTTATCTTAACAAAATTATCTAAGCTTTATCATTACAAAAGAACTACCTTAATAAATTGGAACTCTCTAAACTTCACAGTTCAAACCGATATTCTTGGGTACAGCTGATCCCAACAGTGATATGGCAAAGTGGGTGAGAGTGGTCAACACACAGAAATGTATTCGTGCTGGAGGAAAGCATAATGATCTCGATGACGTTGGCAAAGACGTGTACCACCATACGTTCTTTGAAATGATGGGCAACTGGTCATTTGGCGATTATTTCAAGGTCCAATGTGAAACGATGCTCCTATTTTTGCTGCATTACCCTCATGTTCAACATTAATTTTCTAATTTGCACATTTCCATTCAATAATTTCAGAAAGAAATTTGCACCTGGGCTTGGGAGTATCTCACTGAAGTGCTCAAGTTGTCTCCGTCCCAACTGTATGTAACTTACTTTGGCGGAGACGAGAAAGCAAAATTGGAACCTGACAACGAATGCAAAGAAATATGGCTTAATTTGGGGTATAACAGGGTTTAATTATCATGATAATTAAAAAATAATTAAGTAAAAACACAATAATTGAAAAATTAAATGAAGGAAATAATTAACATGAAAGAATTTCACTGATATTGTTTATTAACGTGATGATGGATTAATTGCAGAGTTCCTCCCAGTCATGTTCTTCCAGGAAGCATGAAAGACAATTTCTGGGAAATGGGTGAGACTGGTCCATGTGGGCCTTGCAGTGAATTGCACTTTGATCGAATTGGCAATCGGGATGCTGCACATCTGGTCAACATGGATGATCCGGATGTTTTGGAAATTTGGAATCTCGTTTTCATTCAGTTCAATAGGTCTGGTTTTAGTTCAGTTTTTACTTCATAAAGTAATCATACTGACAGCTTTGTATAAATAATTTCCTATTTTTATAAATAATTTATACAAATCGTTGAAACGAGCTTTACAAAAATGATTAAATTGATGTGAAACAGTTGATAAAAATTATTATTATTATTATCGTAGAGAATCAAATGGAGAACTTCGCCCATTGCCCAAGAAGCACATCGACTGTGGTTTGGGATTGGAACGTTTGGTGTCAGTGATGCAAAATAAGCGATCAAATTACGACACCGACTTATTTGTACCATTGTTTGATGCCATACAAAAAGGCACTGGTGCTCCGGCTTATCAGGGAAAAATCGGCAATGATGACGTAAATGGAGTGGACATGGCATACAGAGTTCTCGCTGACCATGCTCGCACCATTACTATTGCACTTTCTGATGGTGGAATGCCGGATAACACTGGCAGAGGGTAATTGCAGTTTGTTTAAAATGAAGAGGAAACATTATCAAAGATATCGATTTTTTAATTATCATCCATCACATATTCAATGAAATCGATCAAATTTTAAAATATGATCGCATTCTCTTTTTTATTTATGCAATGTTCCCAATAATCAGCCGGAAATGGTAGAAAATGAAGAATACAATTAAAATATATAATTACAATAGCAGAATACTTTCAATAAATTTCCTATTTCTGGTGCAATGTTTATAATAATGGTTGATTGTTCCAGATATGTTTTGAGACGAATTTTAAGAAGAGCTGTTCGTTTCGCCACTGAAAAATTGAATGCTAAGCCTGGTTTCTTCGCTTCTTTGGTGAACGTCGTCGTCGAACTCTTAGGCGACGTTTTCCCTGAAATAAAGAAAGACCCCAATTCAATCATCGATATCATTAATGAAGAGGAGACGCAATTCCTGAAAACTCTGTCACGGGGCCGCAACCTGCTAAATCGCACGATTGCCAAACTGGAATCTGGACAAGTCATTCCTGGAGATGTAGCTTGGCGGCTGTACGACACCTACGGTTTTCCTGTGGATCTAACTCAACTAATGACTGAAGAGAAAGGTTTGAAGATCGATCTCGAAGGGTACGAAGTGGCAAAGAAACAGGCTCAGGTGCGAAAGGAATTAAATTTATTTACTTTTTATCAGGATTGGAAAAAAGCTACTACTTTGAAAAGATTAAATTAATCGATTTATTAATTTATTTGGTGAACATGTAAATTGTTAGCTATTCTGTATAAGATATTTCACGCCAAAAAATCAGCATTGTTTTTTAATTCGTTTAAATCATTTAAATCGTGGATTCAAATACAAAATTCATCTTAATAAATCACTATTTAATCGATATGATTAAAATCTTGCTAACTCTGCTTTTTAATTAATTTTCTTTTAATTAAAATATTTGTTTCCTCCAGCTTGCATCCCAAGTAAAAGTTGGTGGAATCGATGACCAAATCAACCTGGACGTACACGCTATTACCGAACTTCAAAATGCAGGAATCAAGCCCACCGATGATTCGCCAAAATATGACTATAAAGCTGATTCAGATGACAAGACTGCAAAATACACGTTTTCTCCTTGCATTGGCACAGTCATTGCACTTCGTCATGCTAAAAAATTCGCGGATGAAGTCAAATCTGGCCAGGAAGTTGGCATCCTGTTGGATAAGACGAATTTCTATGCCGAACAGGGTGGACAGCTGTACGACGAAGGGTTTATGGTGAAAGTTGACGACGAGGTATAAATGAGTTTAACAGTTTGACAAACCTTTTGTGATTTTGATTTGAAATATTTACGTTTAAAGTTACCAAAGTAAACTTTTTTATTTCTATATAAATCCTCTATATTTTTATTCGGTAGTAATATAAAAGAAATATATTTTCTTGGCAGAGCACGGAAGTTAAAATTTATAACGTCCAAGTCAGAGGTGGCTATGTGTTGCACATAGGTACCGTTTGCGAAGGGTCGTTGAAAAAGGGTGACAAATTGCATCTGCACGTTGACACTGAAAGGAGAAGACTCATTATGGGAAATCATACTGCAACTCATGTGTTGAATTATGCTCTGCGCAACGTTTTGGGAACCGAAGCTGATCAGAAAGGATCTCTAGTCGCCCCTGATAGATTACGTTTTGATTTTACTAATAAAGGTACAAAACAAATTTCCCTTTGAAATGTAGATGTAATGTAACATTTAATATATATTACAAATGAATAGAGAAGCAATTATTTTCTTAAAGATTTTGTAATATAAGAATGATATCAAATTTTAACTATTTTTCAAAATAGGAGGTTTGAGTACCGAACAAGTCAGAAAAACCGAACTGCTCACTAAAGAAGTAATCGAAAAGAAAGAGAAGGTCTACGCAAAGGAGAGTTCCTTATCGGTTGCAAAGTCTATTAAGGGTTTGAGGGCAATGTTTGAAGAGACTTACCCCGATCCTGTCAGGGTTGTGAGTGTTGGAACTCCAGTCGAGGAATTAGAAAAAGACCCCCTGAGCTCGATTGGCTTGAACACAAGTATCGAATTTTGTGGAGGAACGTGAGTATTTTTTCAGAAAAACAATTCACGCTATTTCAGACAAGGCAAGATAATATTTGCTATTTTAGGAAAAGGAACTTTTTGGTAGTACATCGACATTGCTTATGAAAGCTTTCACAATTCTGAAATTATGCAATCATAACATTTTTTTTCGTTGAATTCAGCAAAGCAACTGTTTTTCAAATAAAGAATTAGTTTGAACTTTTTTAAAAACAACATTTCTATGATTTATAAGAGGAGCCAATGAATAGTTTTCGAAATTCTGTATGAAAAAATAATTAATTTATTTACTCATTTATTCGTTTTAGCCACTTGCATTTTACATCCCACATGGAAGACTTTGTTATTGCCAGCGAAGAGGCCATCGCTAAAGGAATTAGACGCATCGTTGCGCTGACTGGGCCTGAGGCTCTCAAAGCGGAAAAGAAGGCGGAACTACTGCAAAATCAAATCAATAGCCTTGAACAGATGATGAAAACAAAGAAGGATCTTGATTCCAAGGAATGCTTGAAACAGATTCTTGATTTGAGCAATGACATTACGTCAGCTGTTATTTCCAGTTGGAAAAAGGTACGAGGGAATTTTATTCATCCGAATATAAATTGGCAATTTGCAAGGAAGATGACATAAAATTCAAATTAACTGAGTTCAACAAATCCATTTTTATCAATGTACCTTAGTTGAGAAAAATTTCATGATATTACCAGATTCATATAATAATTAAAATTGATTAATAATTATTAAAAATCACTATATACCATTAAAAATTTGTACTCTTAACTGCATATTCAACTGAGAATGCATAATGAATAGATATATCATTTTTAAGAATTCATTAAACTTCAATTATCAACACCACATTATTATAAACACAAACTTCTTTATCTAATGAATTCTTCATAAGTTCATTATGACAAATTGTGATGTATACAAATATACATTCTGGACACAGTTCGAGTTATTATGCCAGTCTCACATAAATGATAATTTTCTTTGAATTCAGGATAAATTTAGAGATATTCTAATATTTTCCTAAAATCTTAGAAAAAACATCATTATCTAGTATGTACTTGATATAAACGAGCGACATATTTATCTTTATTATTTAAATCTAATCTACCATTATCTCTCTTCATTAAAATTATTTGTCTAATTTTCTCGGGTTAAACATGCATAATAAAAATCAGTCTCATTTCAACGTCTAACCCGAGTGAAACAGTAAAAACTGTTGTAAAAATGTCAGAATTTATGATGCTGAACAATATTTCGACGGAATCAAATTATTTTATTAATGTATAAATCACGAAAATTCTATCCTATCCCCAAGTCTAAAATCATTTAACTAATTTATCTGACTTCTGTTTCAGGATACAATGAGAGCAGCAGTAGACAATTTCAAAAAGTTTCTGGATGATAAGGAGCGGGCAGCTAAAACCGCAATTGCAACTGCAGTTGTAAAGTCGGTGACGGAGTTTATCGGACAGAATGTAGGAATGCCAGTGGTGGTGCAGGAACTCAAAGCAGGAAACAACACTAAAGCGATGGACTCTGCTCTGAAAGTAATCAAGTCGACGTCTCCGGACACAAGTGCCTTATTTTTGAGCGTTGATAACAAAGACAAGAAAATATTTGCACTCTGCTCTGTTCCAAAGGTAATTCAAAATTGCCCATTTTATCATTTAGAGTGACAAATTTTAAACTTTCTTTTTAATGGCAACTTTTATTTTGTCAGAGTGCAGTGAAAAAAGGGTTGAAGGCGAACGAATGGATCCAATCTATTGTACCTCTGATGGAGGGAAAGGGTGGTGGAAAACCTGAATCTGCACAAGCTTCTGGAAAAAATATCTCATGTCTAAACAAAGCTCTAGATACAGCGGTGAACTTTGCCAATTCGAAACTTGGAGTAAAAGAAAATGCTAAAAATTTATTAAAAAATGGTAATCTAATTTAATTAACAGAATCGATTTTAAAAATATTTAGATGTATAGAGCTTTCAATTTAAATTACACAAATTCAATATTGCACTACTTTTAATTCTTAAAAACTCTTTAAAAAAATGTAATATGATTGCATAAGGAATAATTAAAACCAAAAACTTTTATTTAAGTAATGATTTTATTGATTCAAATAAAATAAATCGACTAATTTGATTTCTAATCATTTTACAGAACCAGCACCACCAGCTCAAACCAAATCTTCCTCCCCTCCTAGTTCAGCATTATCAGAATCAACCCTATATGTAAAACAAGGCAAGGTAAAAGGTCTGCGTGCCCGCTTGGTCAGCCAGCTATGTGGAAAGGACATTAAGATCGTCATGCTGGATGAGAAAGACAAGTCTGACGCGAAATTCGTTATCAAAGACGTCGAGCTGAACGACGGAAACGCCATCGCAATGTACCTGGCAAATGACCAATTCAAAGGTGCTAACGCTGCGATCACCAGTGAAATCATTCAGTGGATTTTCGTGGCGGACAATCAAATTTTGCCCTCAGCGATGAACTGTATTCTCTCGTTGGGCAATAAATCGAAATCTGAGAGCGCAAAAGCCGCGAAGGAGGACATTTTGCACTCACTTGATAGTCTAAATAAGGCCCTTCTAAATAGGACCTTCTTTGTGGGAGAAAGAATGTCTATGGCTGATATCGCACTGTTCACAGCTATTTTGCCATTGTACTCCAAACCCCAATTTTCAGATATGATGAAGAAGTACGGCAATGTAACGAGGTGGTATCAAACCATTAATGGACAATTGAAAGAAAAGCACCTAATCGAGTGAACCCAATTAAGTCAACGAGAATTTGACCATCAACTATTTTATAATTTTGTAATACTGTCTCAATAAAAAATGTTCCTAACGTAAACCGTTGTTGAAATAACGTGTATAAAATAATTTTTTTTCACACTATTTTTGGTTTTTGTTTTTTTTTTATTAAAATTTTTGTCAACAAGTAGCCTCTGTTTCCTGTTCTGCCTTTTCTTTCTCTATTCTGTCATACATCACCCGGATTTCTTCCAAAAGTGTCGACGTATTTGTTCCATATTTAGCTGAGATTGGAATTATCGGCAGATTAATCCTTTCTTTCAGCAGTTTTAAGTTTTCCTGAAAAAGTGACAGGGGTGAAATGATGAGTATTTCCTCAATATTTAATTTCAGAACTAGTCAAGTCAATCTATACCTCAGCTTCTGGTAAATCCATTTTGTTCCCAACAACGATTATGGGCCTACTTTTCATGTTTTCGTTAAACATGTTAGCTTCGAATTGTAACGTTTCTAGTTGTTCCCAAGGCTTATCCATGCTCAAATCAATAAGGAAGAGCAAAACCGCACAACGCTCTGCATGTTTTAAAAAGGTTACACCTAATCCTTTGTTTTTATGAGAATCTGGTATTATCCCGGGTAAATCAGCAACTGTAATGTTTATCAATCGAAATTTAATATTTAAAATCTTTTCTTTCTGACTTTAATCAAATATTCAATATTAGTGTTTCCTAATGTATACCTATTATTTGTTCGTAATCGTCATACTGAACGGTTCCTAAATGAGGTTTCAGAGTTGTAAAAGGGTATGGAGCAACTTTTGGTCGAGCGCGAGTGATTGTCCTGAGTAAGGTACTTTTACCAGCATTTGGAAATCCTATCTGTAAGTACAAAAACAAAGTTCCATTTTTCACAGTAACGATATTATAACTGAAATAAATTTCATCAAATTAAGAGGATCTGAGTACGATGCTTAGTTTATTTGTACTTATTTTATTAAAAAAAATGTGGTTATTTTTAAATTGGTTCCATTTTGATAAATAAATGGAAATCCTCAATAAAATCTATAACTGTACCAGTCCAATGTGGGCCATGCTTCGAACTTCTAAAACATATTGGGTATTTTCCCCGAGAGCACCATATTCGCTAATTTTTGGTGCTTGGCGTACGTCTGTTTTAAAATATGCATTGCCATGTCCACCACCACCTCCTCTGGCAGCGACAAACATCATACCAATTTTGGACAAATCTGCTAATATTTGACCGTCTGTGTTTCGCACCAGTGTACCAACTGGTACTGGTAATATTAGGTGCTTAGCATTTTTTCCAGCACAGTTATCGTTCCCTCCGTTTTCTCCATCCTCAGCTTTATAGACTGGTTGCATACCACTTAGGTCTGTAACACTTCCTGAGACCTAATAAAAGTATTAAATGTATTAATTTGCAAATGCATTTACTGTATGACATTTTTCTTTAATATTTATTAGACAAATGGAAAATCATTCCTTAATGTCTGTTGAATTATAAATGACATTAGTTGGAAATTCTCCATGAATATTAGATACTCTTTGCAATATATTATAGTGGCATATGGTTGCCGGTTTTTACAATCAATAAAATCAATAAAATTATATTTTATGCTTGAATAATTAGTGAAAAATTGGATTTAAATCATGATTTAAATCACTTGATTTAAATCATAATAACAACTGATATGATATCTAATTGAAGTTAAAATAAAAATTATATACCTCAAAAATCACATGTCCCCCGTTTCCACCATCACCACCTGCTGGTCCAGCATTTTCATTCAGATATAAATGCATAAATCCTATATGTCCGTCTCCACCTTTTCCAGCAGTTACTCTAATCTGAAACATTTTATCATAAGTACATAAATCAAACAACTATATTTCTCAAAGTTTGAAAAAAAATTAAATAAAATAAATTCACCTGTTTTATATCCACAAAATACTGCATATTATTTCTTTTTGATTTTGGTTTAACATTTCTCAAAGGTCGAGGCCGATGTTCATTATTCAACCAAAATGATGTGAAAATGGCTCTTGTGGTGTTGTTTCTATGAACAAATTGCGATATTGGATCACACACATTTTTCACATTTAATCCTGTTGTGTGAAACAGTCGTAGCTTTTGTAGAACAAACATTATTGTTTATCAGTGTAAATTGGTAATAATTAAAAAAATCTGAAAGATAACAATTATAAGATTATTAATGCATAAAAGGGCATAGTATTAATACAGAAAATACTAACATACACAAAATTTAATTTACATTTAATATTAAACTATGAATTGTCATGTCAGTAATACAATATTAACTTAATTACATAAAATGTAAAATCAATATGCAATCTAAATAGTTAAATTTTATTGTATTTCTAATTTCTGTAATAATACAACAAAATCAAATTCAAAACTTAACCTCAAAAGTACTTTTAATATATTTCAAACACTTCTGATATTATACTTCAAACCAAATTTCACTATTGTTTTTCAATAAACATACTCATTTACGAAAAAAATTATTTCCTACCTGCAATTACCCCTTTCTTTGAATCAAAACAAAGTTGACGTTAGGAAAACGTGAGGAATGGGACGAATTAGATTTCATGTTCCTTCTATTATGTCGTCCAATTTCGTCGTTCCCTTTGTCATGTGTCAATCTAGTGTATACCGAAAAGCTCATCTAACCTCGGACAATACTAACAATTAATTAAAGTTGAACCACAAAATAATTGGAGAAATGGCGAATATCAATAGATTATTAAATGTAAGTAAACTATTGAATATAACTTAAAAGTGCAGTATTTTGCAAAAACTAACCCTCCCATTTTGATCATTTCAGTTCAACCTAATAAAATCGTCGCAGAACTATTTCCACACATCAGCAGTTGCCTGCAAAATATCGTCTGGGAGATACAAACCAACTTTGAAACGAACGAGAGCATTAACGTATGAAATGGCTTATAGACCTTTTGATATCGCTCACAAAAAATCATGGAACTCCTGGAATACCTGTAAGAATTGTCAATATATTCTATATATTCTATATAATATTATATTTTGCATCAAGGTTTGAAACTGTAAAGGAAACTGGTAACAGATAAAAACAAATCATTTTGCAGAACAGAAGCTAATATAAGTAGAATTTATTCTTAAGTTTCTAAAATTTTGAAATTTCGAATACTTTATTGTTTTATTTTCAATTTTATAGTTGGTTGACAGTAAAGGGCAGGAATTTAATGTTTTCATTTATTTAAAAATGAAATTATCATAACCAAACCTGAAATTATAATTATTATTTTACAATTTTATATTCCTAAAATATTCTTAATATATTTCCAATATATTCCCAATATATTCCTGTCCTGCAATATATTTGAAATATATTTCTAATTGCTGAAATATATTGGGAATATATTGGGAATGTATTTATTTTTTTACTAGGGACATTTAAATCCAAATCCAAAACTTTTTATATCACTGCTGGTGTTATAGATAAGGTCTATATTTGGCATATTCTAATAATCAACTTAGAAGTTTTGTAGCAATAGGGTAAAAATTAAACGGATGCATTTTGTCCTTTACAGCCAATATAAAGGATGGTAACCGACCTTCTGAAACTGCAATTGAAGACATGTTCATTCGGCAATTTGTGACGGGAACCTGGCATAATATGTTGCTTAGTGAAATCATTATCAAAAGACAGCATAATGTCATAAGGGTTGCATTTATGCTGAAACGTTATACCGCTCCGAGCAAATTGTATTTCCTTTTGGGTTACACAGAAGAACTTCTGAGCAATTGGATACAGTGCCCAGTTAAATTAGAACTGAACACGATAGCAAATAAGGATGATGTTATCTTCAAATACATCTAATAGTTTTATCTATGATCTTTTTATTCAACTAGTGTAAATATAATTTCACAAATAAAATTAATAATGTTACAAAAACTAAGGTGAGAGGTTAAAATTATTTCCCACTTCCTAAAAGTAATTGTTGAATTAAAAAAGTGGGTATCCCAAATCTTTTTATTTGATCCCAAAGATGGAAACAAATTATATGCTATGACTGCAGTATAGACTTATTTTATCATAAACTGTCATTACAATTTGTCATTACATATTAAGACATTTATGACATAATCAAAAACTCATCAAAATATGTCGTCATGTATTCATAAACTTTTTTTTGTTCTGCGCATGTTGTCTACATTTTTATTACATATAAACATTAATAAACATTTCAATTTTCGGTGAAAAAAATCTTCCACGCTGAGGACTTGATCTCAAGCATTCAAGTTCTAAGTCCAGTATACTTTAACCACTCAGCCACGACACAATATACTACTGCACAATACTATTAACCAGAAACTCCACGCTTTTTAAACTAGGGCTGAAAGAGCGCTTTCATTTCTGATAATTAATAGAACAGTCTCAAAATGTATTTTTCAGAAAATAAATTTGCGAAAGTTGCAAAAGTCTGCAAATCATTTTTTCCCCTAAAAAATCACAGTAGAATTGATAAGAAAATGTGTTTCACGTATTTTGCTAAATTATTAGCAAAATGCAGCGCGTGGATGAGTACAAACACACACACTCTCACAGACACAAACCAACACATATGCGCGCATCAGTCGGTATCCATGCGCTGACAGTGACACTGTGTCTGTGTGTGATTCGAGTTTTTGTTGAGTTTGTGACATCCTTGATTCGCCTTTCTAATCAAACCAAATTTTTCGCCGGACACAATGGCACTGAACGTATTGAGATGTTCGACCAGTCACAGTTTACGACGTTTGAAAGAAACGAACAGGATTTTGAACAACATTTTAAGATCGTCCGCAATGGGATCCCGACAAATGGCTCAAGTTTGTATCGTTTATTTTCGGTTCAATCGATTTGTTTTCGAAAGCCCGCGACAATTTTTGTACCCTTATTACGGAAACAATAAGAATAATTTGTTAAATGAGGGAATTTATTTCAGAAAATCACGTTTACCGTGATGATTTGGTAGTGCAGTCAGAGGTTAGAATTGTTGTTTAGATTTACGTAATGGGAAGTGATTTTTATTGCCAAGATTTTGGAATGTTAATTTTTGAATTTTGTAGTAATTAAACTGCCCTGGTGTTTGAGTTTACACCGTGATTTTCTGGTGTAAATGATGGGTAGTTTATTTTCAGTGTAAATGAGGTGTATAGTACGTATTTTTACAGTGTAAAAGCGATAAAAATAGCAGGGTTTTTACACGAACAAATTTATACTTAACCTTCACCAAGATTACACTTTTGATTCACTCTAAATATACCCTGAATATACCCGTCATAAACACCACAATCTACACCATAATTTTACCTGATCTACTCTAAAAATACACCTATTTTGCACGTACATTTGACTGAATAAAAATTCACATTCGATTTCAATGTAATAGCGATAATTCCTAGTGTTATTTTAGTGTATTGCAGGTGTGTTTACAGTGTATTTAGAATGTAAAATTTTTGGTGTAAAAGCTATGCTAAATTTGTCGCCTTTACTCCAGTGTACTTACAGTGTGAACGTTAGGGTGATGACAATTTCAGAGAGGAATTTTCAATTTGTATTACAAAGTGTTATGTTAGATTCCATAACAAAAATATTTCTCTTATATAAAAATGAATAATGTACCATATTTGAGATAATTGCAACCGAAGAACAATTAAACAGTTAAGATAATTTTTTAAATATGTTTTATTCACCATAAATGAATTTGCTAAACCTATATTAATAGTAATTTTATGCAGATAATAGATGTATGCTATCTGAAACGTAATTGAATAGCTCCTATATTTAACAGAATGCATTTCAAACAAATCACATCGAACTTGACCAATGACCTGTTTTAATTAGAATTAACATTCAAATGGATTTAACATTTGAATTAGAACGTTTCACTCTGCAGTACTGTTAAATAAAATTTCAAATAATTTCATTGCATTACCTCTCTTATCAAATTGAAACTTGAAACTAAACTGCAACAATTTACTCTTTAAACATTTGAATGGTTTTTATTCAGACACAATGGAATTTACCATCCAAAATCACTAATGCAAATAATGAAACAATATTTAAAAAATAATATACAGTTTTGTTGTTCATAAAAACAGACTTTTATTTTGAAATTTTACTTATTTTCTTTTGTTTTCGCTTAAAAACAGACTTCTATTTTGAAATGTCTCTTATTTTCTTTTGTTTTCGCTTAAACCGATCCAACATTTCTTGAGCAATACTATACTTATTCTTGAGCAATACTATACTTCTGCTGATAATTTTTATCTCGACACTTGTTGATAAAGTGGATCTAAAAGCAGTCTTTGAACAGCCTTTCATACGAGCAGATCACCTGTGGACTCAGAATTCAACATGGTAAAAATTCAAATTTGATCAATTTGACTTTTTACAAATGATACAATATCATTTATCATATAAACTGATTCAACTTATTTTTTGAATAAATACATTTATATTAAACTGTTACATTTCAGAGTTCATGCCCAGGTTCAGGTTCAGACAAGGGGTTTCGTTTGGAAAGAGACACTTTCGGTGAATTGAAGGTTCCATCAGACAAGTATTATGGGGCTCAAACTCTCAGGTCTGTTATGAATTTTCCCATTGGCGATTTTGCTGAAAGAATGCCGGTGTGTATATTTAATTTGCAATAACAATAAACAATATCAATTATTATATTATAATTAACCATTTTAATAAAATTCTGTTGAAACAGTTAGTTACATATAAAGACAGTGTTTAAAACTGTATTGGTATATGAAAACACAATCAGAAATACTTTTACTGATATCTTATAGAATTTTGTATCTGCCTATATTATGAAATCCTAAGGATTCCCAATAAACAAAAATATTGAGCCTCGTTGGTGATAGTGCAAATGACATTTTCTGAAAGAGTTCAGGAATCGCTGAATCAATTTGGAAATTTCCGAATAAAATATTGTATGGGTTCAAAATTGTTGAGAATATGCCTAAATAAATACAAAAAATATCCAAATTAGTTAAAAAATGTTCGAATATACATTGTAGATAATTAAAAAAAATTAGTAACTGAGATTTGAACTTACGTCTCCCGAAGCCACAAAGTCTTGTTAGTGCTGAACAATGGCTTGGGAGACACGAGTTCAAATCTCAGTTATTACTTGTTTTTTATTTCTTATATTATATATTCGGACAATTTCTAACTAATTTGAAAAGTCTCCGAATTTATTTGGGAATATTTTCAACAAATTTGAATCGATGCAAAATTGTATTCGGACATTTTCGAAATTGAGTTAGTCATTACTGAACTTTTTTATGAAATTTCGATTGAACTACTACCAATGATTCCTAATATTTTTTTATCGTGAATCCTTCGGAACTAATAATGCAGGTGAAAAGAAACTTCAGTATCATTTATAATAAATACAATATCCATTTTCACATAATTTCCTTTGTTCAACCAAATAGGAAGGTGTGATTCGAGCGATGGGGATTCTGAAAAAAGCTGCCGCTGAAGTAAACAAAGAATTTGGACTGGACCCAAAAGTAGCCGATGCTATTAGCAAAGCTGCGGATGACGTGATTTGTGGCAAACTTTATCACGATCACTTTCCACTGGTCATCTGGCAAACCGGTTCTGGCACCCAGACAAATATGAATACAAATGAAGTTAGTTTTTGTTTATGCACATTAATCATAAAATTATTGTTCGACCAATTCCAATACTAACAAAAACGTATAGAAACTTGGCAAAAAACAATCAAAATGTTTTCAAAATATTGCAAGTATACATTTATTTTTACTGAAACGTAAACAGTTGTTGTGAAAATTGTTTAAATAATCAAAAATTGCAGGTGATATCCAATAGAGCAATTGAAATTATGGGAGGAGAGCTGGGTTCGAAGACACCCGTCCATCCAAATGACCATGTGAACATGTCTCAGAGCTCAAATGACACCTTCCCAACTGCCATGCACATTGCTGTTGCCCTTGAAATAAACAAGATTTTGCTGCCAGGATTAAAGGAGCTGTATTGTGCTCTGAAGCAAAAAGCTGAATGTTGGAAAGACATTATAAAAATTGGAAGAACTCATACGCAGGATGCTGTGCCTCTTACATTGGGCCAAGAATTTTCTGGTACTACTCCATTTGTGTCAAAATAGTTAAAAGCGATATACAAAGTATTATTTAGGGCTGCAGTAAAAACGAATGGTTTGAATCAAAGAAAAGAATCAAGATCAATTACTAATTTCATCAAGATAATCAAATTTTTTATAATCATTTAATAATAAATTAAATGAATAAAATCTTTAAACATTTAAAAATCTAAAAATGTTTAAATATTTGATTATTTCAAAGTACTTAAGTTTCAACAACTTGGTTTGAAGGTCTGGGATGTATGCGTTATCTAAAAACAGTATTTTCGTTCAGGATATGCAACTCAGATTGAATATGGCATTAAGAGGGTTGAAGACACTCTGCCCAGGTTGTACCAATTGGCTATCGGTGGAACTGCAGTAGGCACTGGACTGAACACGAGAAAAGGTTTCGCTGAAAAAGTTTGCTGCAGAATTGCCGGTCTCACTGGATTGCCATTTGTCTCTGCGCCAAACAAGTTTGAAGCTCTTGCTGCTCATGACGCTATTGTCGAAGTTCATGGAGCTCTTAATACCGTAGCAGTGTCTATTATGAAGGTCAATATTTTGCATTAAAATACTCTCAACTGTTTATTCACTAATTCAGTTTTCCCGCTTAAAATTTACAAAAGAAATATCCAGAGATGGTAAAAATAAATTACAAATAAAAATATATTTTTATTGCAAGTAAGTTTTAATGATAAATGAAAATGTATTCATCATTCAAACTAACTTAGAAAAAAAATTGTATTGCTTTCTTTAATTTGGAATAATGAATCATTTTTCATTCATAATTTTTCATTTTTCTTTGAAATTTAACATTTCAGATAGCCAATGACATTCGATTTTTGGGCAGTGGTCCCAGATGCGGTCTTGGCGAATTGTCTCTTCCAGAAAACGAGCCAGGCAGTTCCATTATGCCTGGAAAAGTGAACCCCACACAGTGCGAGGCCATTACTATGGTTTGCGCGCAAGTCATGGGAAACCATGTAGCAACCTCTGTGGCCGGAAGCAATGGTCATTTCGAACTCAACGTCTTCAAACCTATTATAGTTGCAAATGCGTTACGTTCCACGAGACTGCTTGGCGATGCTTCTGCCGCTTTCACCAAAAACTGCGTTGCCGGAATTGAACCCAATATCGACAACATCAAGAAAATCATGAATGAAAGTCTGATGCTTGTCACTGCCTTGAACCCGCATATAGGATACGATAAGGTTTTTATGAGATTTTGAAACAAATTAAAAAATAATACATGACAGTTTAGTTTTTATTGGAACTGTGAATTTGATTTTAAGATGGTAATTTGAAATTATGTTTGCAGGCTGCCAAAATTGCTAAACAAGCGCATAAAGAGAAACTCACGCTGAAAGAGTCAGCTCTGAAGAACGGATTAACTGCTGAGCAGTTCGATTCTTGGGTCAAACCAGAAAACATGCTTGGCCCGAAGTAAAATGGGAGAAGAAACTGTTCAACGATGGCATTGCGTACTTTGTCCTCATACAAATTTTGTTTTATTTTTCATTCAGATTCCCATTTGCTATCAACTTTGTTAAAAATGTATAGACTTAGTGATATTTAAATACAATTACATAAAAATTGTGATTTGTTTTATCTTTTTATCAAAAAAGTTGAAATTTCATCAAAACCTCCCCTTAATATGCATCTGTTATTCATATTGTCAAAAAATGAAGAACATCTTATAAATCAGTTATAGAAAAAATTGAAAATGGGAAATCAGAATTGAGAATAAGCAATCGCATTGTTAATGAAAGTAATAACTCTTGGTTAAGAAATGTATCATATAAAACTTTATTTTGTTATATTATACATGGAACAGGTGACTTTCTACAATTAAAAATGTAGACTGAGTAAAGAGTAATTTCTAATCATTTCTGTTCTTGTATTTACAAGTATAATTTGAACAAAATAATTTTTCGCAGTTATATAACATTTTCGTAAAGTCAGACCACATCTGTCAAAATAAATGTTCAGCAATTCTAAATTAAATCAAACAATAAAAACTTGGTTAGAGTAATACCAACATTCTGCAAATACACTCAAAGACGTGTCGAGAGAGAAAGTAATCAAAAAAGTATTTCAAAATAATATAAAATCGTACATCACGACTCCTATCATATTAATATTTTAATCTCAGCTGTTAAACACAGGTCCTAATCCTGTGACAACAAGCAGTATTGCAAATATTTTCAAGCTGGATGCCAATAAACTTTCGCTTTTCGATATCAAAATAACAACTCAGGCTGCAGTAAATTATAATGAACTTCAGAACAGCAAACAAAAGTGCTTTCAGTTACGACTTTTCGTCCACCGATTTCGACCAAGAACAACTTCGCCTTTTTTCCGGGGTTTTCGGCAAAGACCAGGACCTGCTTCTCGACTTTCGTTTCACCGGAGTCTTGGACTTTGCTCGCGTGACTTTCAGGTTCGACGGAGATTTATTACCTCTCGTCTTCGACTTAGACCTAGACTTTGCTCTTAATTTCGACCTCGATCTCGACTTGGACCTTGGTTTTGATCGAACTTTTGACCTCGACCTCGATCCCGATCTCGATCTGGATCTCGGTTTCGAACGGACTCTCGATCTCGATTTGGATCTTGATCTCGGTTTTGTTCTTGACCTCGACTTCGACCTTGATCTGGATCTCGATCTGGATTTCGATCTAGACTTGGTTCTCGATTTGTCGGTTCGCGATTTGCGGTTCCTGCTTCGACTTCTCCTGCTGCTCCTACTCCGACTTTTTCCTCTGCTCCTTGACCTGCTCCTACTTCGGTTTCGGTGGGAAGTGGATCTGCTGCGCGATCGTCTTCTCGATCGACTTCGCGAACGGTTTCTGGGAGAACTACTGCGTCGCCTGTTTCTTCGTCTGTTCCGTCGAGTCAAAGATCGTGATCTCGATCTAAATGTTTAAAAAGAGAAAGGAATCATAATTAAAAAAGAAATTAATTTATTACTATAATTTATTTTGAAGTTATGAAGGATGCAAAAAATGTTCCTGGTAAAAAGGAAAATATATTTGCAGTATATTTTCAATTTAATTCTAATACATTGGCTTTTCTACTTTTTGAATTATTTTTTAAAGTTTTTTTATATAAGTTGTCAAAGTTGTTTGTACCTCGATTTCGACAATCGCCGACTCGGAGATCTGGAATCTCTATCAAAATTATCATAGGCATTGTAATCTTGTCCGGTCAAACTGGCGAAATATTTATAGTATTGTTTGTTGTAAAAGAAGCTCGAATTGAGAGAGTTAGCATTTCTGGGAGTGTCATTTCGCCATTTGCGGTTACGAGATCGAAGACCTCGATACCGATTCTCTCGTGGGAAGCCTCGTCCGGAAGGATAGATCATTGGTAATGCAGCATCATAATACCAAGGTTGTGGTCCAAATCTGGGATATATGGCGGGATATGGTAGGGATGCTGCTGGATCAACTGCAATAGAACAGAAACCAATAATTAATTATTTTTTTATTACGTTTTGATTTTCCAATTAAATTTCCATAATTTTGTTTAAACTCCTAAAAAAAAAATTACCGGATGTTTCAGAATTCTGTACAGCTTTTCCAGTAACGCTTTTGAGCTTTTTCTTCTTCGTCTCATCATCTGACTCCTTTGAAGAATTCGCATTGGACTCTTTGTCTTTTTTATTTCTTTTCTGAAAAGATTATTTCCAATAAAAAATGAGTAATCACTTCAATACTCAGTCGCTTATGTTCTAGTAATTTTTAATTTTTATAATTACGACTCACTCTTTTTTTCTTCAATTTTTTCTTCTTCGACTTCTTCTCCTTTTTGTCATCACTCTTTTCGTCTGCCGATTTAGAGTCCTTCGCATCATTTTGCTTTTTCTCTGGCTCCTTTTTTGTGTCAATGTCAATTTCCTTCTTCTCTATTTTAATCTGGAAACGGAATGCATTAAAATGAATGCTCTATCCTCTTAAACTGTAAAAAGTAGACAATCAATTTCTCCAACCTTTATCCTATCAAACAGTTCATCCAACAAACGGATACTTTCAAGCTGCCTTTGCGCTTTAATCAGCTTACGCTCCTCCCTGGCTATCTTCATCGATACTTTGTCCTCCTCCTGTTTTCTGAAAACCGTGAGAGCGTTTCTCTTTCGCTTCTCTTCACGCTGCTTTCGCCTCGAGTCCTTTGCAGCCGATTCCGCTTCTTCCTTTTTTCTGCCAATAAAATACGAATTAATTATTAGCACACATAACTACACCAAACTCCCATTAAATCCATAATTGTGAAAATTTAGTTTGATTACTTCAGTTCCTCTCTTCTCTTAGATTCCAATTCGTCCCGCTTACGTATTTTCTCTGCCGCTAAATTATCCTGCGCTATAAGACGTTTTCTTTCAAAGGCACGGTGTGACACAGAATTGTCACTCATGTGTTTCGTTTTGTCAAAATCAACCTGTAATAAAATTGTTTTCATTATTCATTTTTCCAGTCATTAAATTGAATGTGGAATTCGTCTAAAAATCTCATTCTTTTTTATTTTTCTACATTTCTACCAAAAAATTCAGGCAAGCTTCTACTATCGGACTATCAGAAGCAATGATGAATTTATAAAAAAAATACTTTCTTTGATCGCAGCGGTCAGATAGTTCTTTTCCTCCTTCTTGAGCAGCTTCATCCCTCGCAGCGCGTCCATTGCTCGAACGAAGTCCATATACTCGATGTACTGCACGTAGGCGTCGAAAAAGAGGCCATCTTCAAAGCTGAACTTCTGGATGTTCTGTCCCAGCCGCATGCGGGTCCTATAAGGATCCGCAGCCGGGACGTCGACTCTCCGCAAAGTGCCCCATTTGCCGAACACTTTTTTGATCAGTGCCTCACTTGGAACATTGGATTCCCCCTCGGCAAACCATTTCACTGGCAGACCGGCGATGTGGATGGTGTCCGGTCGTTCGCCAGCTTTCAGTTCGTTCATGTGTTTAGCATCCCGGAAATATGAATCCCAAGAGTGTCTTGTGGGGAAGTCATCCTTTGTCTCGACAGCTCTCACCTGATGAGGTGTAATAAATTAGTAATATTCTTGATTGATAAGAATATTTGAGAAAGATTAGGGAGAAAAAAATCAGCAGTTTTTCTTCCAATTTGCTTCCTTCTCGACTTTTATTTTCCAGGTGAGAATTAAACTTAAAATTTAACAATAATGACCATTGCTAAATTTTAAGTTTAGTATATCTTATATCTTTTGCATACAAAAGGAAAGTTAATATTCAATATTAATAAGACAATAGATGAATATAAAAATAATTTTATATGAACCTTGAGAGTGCTTGGGAATCCTTCGAGTTTGAGGCACTGAGAGTCCAATCGGGCGAGAACTTGGCCCAATCTGCTGCGATCTCTTACATCTCCTTCGAGTCTTATGAACTCTAACGTGTTCTTGACGACTTTCAGGGACCCAAATTCGTCCGGTCGAATGAGGTGACGAATTTTCTCCATTACGTCCCATGTCGATATCGTCTTGCCTAATTATATCGTATACCAATCTGCTGTAAAACCTGCTCTCTATGCTGGACAAGTCATTAGTTTAACACAGCCAGGGAAACTTGGATATATAAATATTACGTTTCCTAATTCCAGACTTCAGAATGTTAAGTTCACATGTGATTGGCGGAGGATATTGATTGGAATTTCAAGGTGTAAAGAAAGAGATATGTAAATTTTATTTCTATCGGTTTATAGGCAGATAAAAGTATTCTGAAATCTGGAGAATTGACTGACAAAAACATGGATGACTTACTGTTTTGTGAAATGTAAATATGTAACGTTTTGTATCTTCGAATGAAGTGCTGATATTGGGATGAAGCAAAGAATAAAAACAAGTGCTTCAAGTTTGAGTGTATAAAATATGAAATAAAAAAGGTTCTTGTTGAAGTATTGGATGTATGAATATATCAGGTGGAAATGTTACGGATTTGTTTATATTTTTATGATTTATATATTGTATTTATGAGTTTTGATTGAACTTTCCAATAATGTTAAACAATATTCTACTCATTAATTAAAGAATTTGCAGGAGTCCTTGGATAAACGTTGAACCAAAAGGGTAAGTATACTGTAAAAACTTGATTTAGTTATTACATACTCATCAATCAAATGACTGCTTCTTTTGTTAGTTTATAGAATTAGTATGTTATTTATTACAACAAAAATAAAAATGTTCAAAGTATGAATTTAAAACCTAACAATGCGATCATTTTTATTCACAATTGTTTAAATTTATTATAACTGTTTTTCTGAAAGACATTTTTCTTGTGACAAAAAATACATCAGTGTTTACATTGATGTAAATGTATTTCCTTATATTATATAATTTACAATAAGTTGTAAATTTGATTTGACTTTTAAACTTGTATAAAATATGATTTTATTGCATAGTTTCATTTGCAGATCATAAACATTTAATATTAATCTAATAAACAATACCTATAAATGATATAGCAGAATGAGAAAATATTATTATATTATGTTAAACACATTTAATACAAAAATTGTACATAAATCAAATAAATCTGATCAAATTGATTTTTTAATCGTGATTTTTATTAATCCTATTATCAATTTTATATTATGTTGGCTATCAGGGTTCATAATAAGTTCAATGATAAATCTAGTTTTTCCAAAATATATCATAATGATAATAACTCAATGAATTGCAATTTACTAAATCATATTAATTAATTTAAATTTAACTTTGATAAATTCTTTCAGAAAAAAGCCATAAATTTAGACAACCCTTATCATACTCCTCTGAAACAACTCCAAAAAGTCCCAATAGTTAAACAGTGCAATCAAACATTCGATGTCAAGAAAGACCTCAAAGCGAGAAATCGAGTCATTGATTACCTGGAGTTTTCAATTGCGGAAGACTAACCGAAACATTAACTTTCGCGATCGGCTTTAAATACAAGCTACGTGCGGTGTACAGTGGCACGATATCGCTGATATCCCTACAGCTCCAAAACCCATTTGTAACCTCTCCACTGCCAGCTTCCGAGCCTGGCTCCTTATCACCCTTAGCCATTATATGCATGAAATCAACTTACTGTCACGCAATGTTTACCGGTTTCCGTCATCCCTCCCCGATCTCTATCCTTCTATCGCACTTTTTATACTCCGCGATCCTTTTCCAATCAACCTTGTTTTGATTCCACGCAATATATTTCTCGGTTCGTTCCGCGAGAGACTTTATTCAAAACAAGCGCAGGCTCGAAATCAGTGGAGAGGTTGCATCGCTGACGCTCGTCGACCTCCAAAAATTTGCAGTTACTGTTTGTCCCATCGTTTCGTTTTTCGTTGAATCATCGATCGATTGGTTCGTTTGGCCGAATATAAACCGTCGCCGTTATAACGTCAGAGAGTAACTGGGAAACGGTGCTTGTTTTGTGTACACACATACACGCGTCGAGGCAGAGGATTTTTGTTAATGTTCACGTCAAGTTTGTAACACGTTTCCACCGTGTTAAGTGGCTCGGCGGGGGTTTACAACGAACGAGACGGTACGCGTTACGCTCGGAATTGCGCTGACTTGAGCAGCCTTCAGAGCGGTAGCGTAGGTCGGAAGGTGGCGGTCTCTAGGGATGCCGATGAGAGGTAAAAGCAGGAGCGCCCAGAGGGGGGGGCAGGTGGGGCAGTTTGCCCCAGGCCCCACT